>JAVSBW010000030.1:2290-14298 GCA_033118305.1 Desmognathus campi
GCAAATATGAGTACACTGTTTCAAGGAGAAAATTAGTAGTATCCTTTTACTAACCTTTTCTTCAAGTAAAGAACTCTTAGATTCTTTCAGATTTTTACCTATTTCATCTAGTGTTTTCTTAAATGAGGGTAGATCAATCTCTCCTTTTAGTGCAACCTCTTGTTTTTTCAAATCCTCTGTAATCCTAATGGCTGTGTTCCAAGCGGGATCAATCATTAAACACATACAGTCCTCTGCTGCATCTTTGTGCAGTCGAGCAACTCTTCATTATCCAAAAACTACTTTGGTTTATTCATAACCACCAGGTCTTGTGGAAGAGATTTGGAACCAAGATATTCTAACATAATCGAATCATATAGGACATTTCTTACCTGCCTTTTCCAGCTGTTTGTGTAATCATCCCAAGTTTTTAGATGCTCAAGATTCTTACTGGGGAAAGTTTCTTCAAAACCTATGTCACTTGCAAGAAGCCTCTCTATAAGAAAACCACCATGTGTTATGCAGTGAAAACCTAAATACATTTTTAGGTCCACTTGTTGTAAATCAAAAATAACACACAACTCTCGAATTCCTTTACAACCCAGGGAGCCATTCAATTAATAACACTTACAAAAGAAAAGAAACCGGACTGCGGAGTGTGACTCCGATGGGTGAAATGATAGCAACACAACAAACACTCTTGAATACTCAAACTGTAACACTCTGCATCATTGCAGAATCACTTAATGTATTAACTGATTGATATAAAAATAAATTATTCAGTTTATTAGGTCGAACACATACAAAAAATTGATTTAAACCAAATAAAATCTTTGTTATAAAGACATCACTATTGACTAGACAATCACAATACATCTATTTTGTTTGTCACAAAAACTATACTAATACATCATTCAAATCAATACATTACAAAACGATCATTTACATAATCACAGTAAGGATCTCAGAAATAATCATAGCCCACCACGTTGCTGTCCTTCAGTGGTTTTTGTGTTTGTTTTGTATTTTTTGAGATTTGTAGTTTTTTTGTTGTTGCAGCTTTGATTTGATCAGGCTAAATCTGAAGTGATGTGTGAAAGTAATGATATTTTGTAATTAAATCTCTGGTGATGGCGGCGCTAATTTGCGGTACATGCATTGTTCATAAGGGAAAAAAAGCATCAATCCCCTCCCTGCTCAAATCCCGACCTTGCATGGTGTCCCTTGGGTTGAAAGCACAGTGGTTTTACCCACTGTGCTATTCCCAACAAACAGTTTTAAAATGCTCTTTAATTGTCTATAAGGCAGCTTCCTGCCTTACAGACAATTAAAGAGCATACCCTTTTACCATTTACTGATTCTCAAAATGCGAGAATCAGTAAATGGTAAAAGGGTATGATAATGCAAATAGTGACTGCATTGGCTGTGTGATAGGGGATTTTCTCAGCCCCTCGGGAGGTTAATCTTCCCTCCAACAAAGATATTGCCCTCGGCCTGCGGCCTCGGGCAATATGTTTGTTGTCGGGAAGATTAACCTCCCTCGGGGTGATAAAATCCCATATCACACAGCCCTGCAGTCACTATTTGCTTAATATCAGTTGTTAAACAATATCTCTTTCACTAACTCTGCTCGTAATCTTGGTGTTTTATTTGATCCTCTTCTCTCATTTTCTTCTCATATCTCTGTTGTTTGCAAATACTGTGACTTTCAACTTTACAAGCTTCGTAAGATCCGTCCTTTTCTTTCTTTTTCTGCTGCTCACACTCTTGCCCTTACTTCTATATTCTCTCGTCTTTATTACTGTTCTACTTTGTTACTTGGTCTCCCTGCCTTTTCTCTTGACCCTCTCCATCTCCTTTTTAATTCTGCTACTCGTTTAATTTTCAATCTGCCTTCTCATACTAACATTTCCCCTTTACTGATCTCTCTGCGTTGGCTCCCATTTATGGCACGTCTTGAATTTCGGTTCTTGTGTATTGTTTTTGTTTCAATGGCCTTGCGCCTGATTATCTCTGCTCTTTCTATTTACTCCTCCTCTCGTCCAATTCGCTCTACCCTTCTTTTGACTCTGGTTCCTCTTAAGCCACCCTGTGCTGCCTCACGATTTCGTCCTTTTTCTTTTCTTTTGCCTAAATTTTGGAACCCTCTTCCATTTGATATTCGCACATCTTCCACCCTGGAAACTTTTAAAGTGAAACTTACACTTTTTCTTCTTCGCCATTCTTTTCCTGATGAATTCCCTCTGAGTTCTGTTTCATTATATTGCATTTTTATATTCTGTTAATTTTTTTGGTACCTTTTCTGTATCAATTGTACAGCGCTTAGGCGTAAGCGCTATAGAAATTGAATAAATAAATAAAATAAATAAGAGACAGGGCTTTGGTAATTAACTGCCTTTTTTATACCAGTTAGTAGAAAACAGGTACAGATACACTTTTAAAAAAAAGAGAATTAGATATAAACGCACTAATATCATTAATACCTTTAATTTTTAGCCAGTCTGAAATTGCATGTAAAGCTCACAATACAGCTCTGTAATAAAGTAATACCCTGAATAGATGACCAAATAGGTGATTTTTGAGTGCAACATAATTTGCCAAAGGTTGCCAAATAATTAACAATTATTTAGCCCCTGCTGCAAAGTTTTCAAATTGGCATGCTCGTGGTTTGCCCTGGCTTAGAATAAAATTACTTTGGCGCTTGGGAGTCAAAACTCCCGAGATCCCTTATACAATTTTTCTATTTGTATAAGATTTCAAAATGCATCATTGGGATTGACTTCCAACCAATTTTTTAAAAAGTTCCTTACAGTATCACTGGTGGTGGGTAAATCAGGAAAATCCAAGCAGAGCTAAGTCAATGACCTGACTTGATGCTTCACCAATACCTATACAAGAACTGTGCCGTCACAAAGTGTGTGCGAGCAGGGATACAACATAGCAATGGGCTTGCCATTCAAGTCTAAAATGACCTTTATTTGTAAAAGCAACTAGTTAAACATATAAACCACTCCTTATTTCCGTGTTATTGTGCACTGCAGCTGTGCATGGCCTGAACTGCCTAATTAAGAAAAAACAAAACGTTGCTATTGTTGAGAGGCTGCATGTTGGCAACTGCAAAGAATGTCAAATATGGCTTTTGTTTGTCCCATATCAAGATGTAGTATGTCTGTGTGTACGGTCTAAAATGATAATGTTGTTGGCTAGAGTGACTTTATAAGTAAGAGTTGTCGTAAGCCATTGAGCAAACTTACCCTATTTATAAATATATAATATTTAAGTTGTGCATTAGAAATGTACTTCATTTTCAAGTGTATTTGGTATTGTGTGTGTCTTCTCCTGCATCCCATCTCTCCCTTAATGGGCGACAGAGAGAACGTAGCTTACGTTGAATGGCAGGGCTCTGGCTTGCATGCTTTTTGAACACCAGATCTTATGAAAAACCAGGCATTTGGCTTGAACCAGGCTTGAGATAACTTTGGCTCACTCGGTTATAAGCATTACCCCCTCAAACACCAGTGTTGATCTGTGGGTTTATGTAATATTTAGAGAGAATGTTGAAATTCCGGCAATATTCAAGTTCACCAACCGTTATTGGTCTTCACATTTGTTGAGGGGGCAATCATCTGCTAATTACCCCTACATTTTCTTAATGTTTATTAAAATACTTTAAAATGCAGATTTTATCATTGACAAACGGTTTCTAATTGTAGAGATACTTTATTTTAAAAATGTAGCTTTGCACAAGTTCCAGACTTGGAAAACTCTAATAGTTCTGTGATTTTAGTTGTGAAATTGCATGGCCTTCCAAGCCAATCTACACCAAAGGGAAGTTGCTTTAGTACAAGAAATCACGAACACAGCCCATTCAGTATCTGAAATTGGTACATTTCCATGTGGTCCTCCTGTACGGAAATGGTGATAAATAAAGAAAAGTATTTACTTCATTTAGGATATATAAAGATGCACAAACCAGCCAATCTCTTGAAATAACACGCTTGTAGAGCTGTACACTTGGAATTTCAAAAAAGGGGATGTAAATCCGAAAAAATCTAGATAGGAAAAAAGCAGTTTGATATGGAAATCTGAGTGCATGTAAATAAAACATACAATAAATGCACTGGAGTCCACACAAGATGGACTTTAATCTGCATAAAGAAAAGTTGGGGGCTGGAGTCTACCTTTAGCAATACCAAGTTTATTCTTTCCAGTGTAAGTCAGGCACAGGACTGACTTTTCCTGACTAATCTGCAACACTGTGGGAACTACGAGGCTATTCATGTGAGGACGATTTGCTTATTTACTTGTCTTTCTAGGGTATAATTTAACATTTACAATTGTGCAAAAATTTCGGCTTCTAGAAATTTAATTTGACGCCTACAATTTTTGGCTTTGAAGCCAAAAAGTTTGTCTGGAACCCTGAAGTAACACATTCTCATTTTTCAGCACATTAATTACAGTATGTTATTACTCCCAGGCTCAGCTGGGTTTTGCCTGAACTATACGGCGTGCGGGAGGGGGGGGGTTAAATTGTAGATTTATTTCGAGCTTAACTTCTACCTGTGTATCTCCACCAGTGGTGGGCTGGCAAGTCGAACCTCCTGAAGTGGGCCCCATTTTTTTACATTTTTTTTAATGTATTTTGGGCCACTTTTTACTTTTTTGTTGTTCAGTTTTTAGTCCTAAACCAACACTGATCTCCACAGAGAAAGTATTTACGACAGGTATAATTGACTGCACCGGCGCTCCCCTCCCGAGAGTGGCCTACGCGTGCACACTGAGTGTCTGTCTCCCTGGCAAGGAGAGGGAGAACTAACTTGGCAGACAGTCAGAGACTGTCAGAGTGGGGTTTGCGTTGCTAACCAGAGATGGCTTTAAAAGGTAAGGGGTGAGGCGGAGTGGGAGAGCGCAGATAGCAGTGAATGAATAAATAAATATTTATTATTAAGCGGCACAGACTTCTGTTTCATGGTGCTAAATCAGAGTTCCGGTTACACAGACCCCCTGGACCCCAATATATCTAGCCATTTTAGGGCTTATCCAGGTTTCCAATATACTGGTGGGCTACAGCCCAGGCTGCCAGTAATAAATGAAACTTCAAAAGCACTTTTATTGCTTCCCCCTGTTCCCCCCGTACTCGCTGCCGACACCAATGGTGTCCAGAGGTCTGAGTGCAGAGGCTGAAATGTTTGTTAAGACAGTGGATGCACCGGAACGGAATTTGGCAACCTCAGCATACAGGCGGACTAGTCTACGGGTCAGACCGGGCATGTTGGCGGTGTTCTTCATCTGGCAGAACAGGCGTTTCCAGGTTTCCAAGAGACTCAGAGCTACAGTAGAGCTGAGAGAGACTGACATTTTTTACCACAAGCCGAGCCAAGCATGGACTCCGTGAGCCTGCGCCCAATTATGAGCTGAGCCGGCACACGCGTCTTTGTATAAATGCAGTGAAAATATTCATTGTTGTGCGGCAATGTAGAGCACCAATGTATTGATGCAGTGCATATACATTTTATTGCACAAATGTAGAGCAACAGTGTATAAATGCAGTGCATTTACTGAAGGCTACAGTATGCAGAGCATTCACAGTGGCCTGCATCTCAGAGGCCCTGGGCTTGAGCTGGGTTCTTGGAACTAATTTTCTGGCAAGGCCGAGCCGATCCCAAGTTTAGGTCCACGCCCAGCTCGAGTCTGCTAGGGCTCTCCCAGCTCTAGCACTCAACATACTGTGCTATCGTACTGACTAAGCATACCAACTGTGAAAATTAAAGCTTAATTCCGAACTTACTCCAGGTATCTGAAAAAGACACATAGGTGTGGTGGAAGCAGAAGGCGAAGCTAACCAGTATAGTACTATGTGGTTTAGGGGAAATGTTTGCCCTATACACATGCAAAAGTTTCAACTGACACAAACAGGACAGACCCTTAGCACAGGGGAATGGGTTTAGACAAGCAACACAGCAAACTGAGGATGTTATGTTATGTTAGCTGGGTATTTTATGTGGCGTATCATGTTGGTGCCGGCAGAAGCAGTAATTTACTTCTTGGCCGCGACCTACTTGGGCTTGGCTGCCTTGGGCTTGACCACCTTGGTGGGGCTCTTCTTGGCTGCATTGGGCTTGGCGGCTTTGGCCTTGGCCAGGCTCTTGGCAGCTTTCTTGGCCGCTTTGGGCTTTTTGGGGCTCTTGGAGGCTGCTGGCTTCTTCTCCTTCTTGGGGCTCTTCTTCAAACCCCCCCTACCCTCCCAGCGGGGGCCACCTTCTTGGGCTTCTTGGTGGCCTTGGCTGCACTAGTATCCTGTTTGGCGGGCTTGGTCTTGGCCTCGCTGGGCTTCTTGCTGAGTTTGAAGGAGCTGGATGCCCCGGTGCCCTTGAGCGGGGACAGGGCCCCCCTGGTCACCAGGTCGTTGATGGCAATCTTGACATGTCTCCTGTTCTTCTCCACGTCATAGCCATCGGCGGCCGGAGCCTTCTTGACCACAGCCAGGGAGATGCCCTTCCTCTCCTTGGAGGCGGTGACAGCCTTCAGGGTCAGGTTGGACAATTTGGGGTCCGCGGGCTTCTTGGCTCTGCCCGTGCCCCCGCCTTTTTCTGCTTCTTCTTAGCAGCGGCGGGCTCAGGGGCCGGGACGGCGGCAGCTGGTGCAGTTTTGGCCATGGCAAAGGCGGTTGAGAGTGACTCGAGAGCAGGCGGGCGGGCGAGGCAGTGACAGTCACTATGCACCCAGGGGCAACAACTGCCTATCCAAACTAATCATCCAAAATCCCCACATTTTTGCTCCCTTCTTCACACGTGTGGTTAATGCATCCTTCAAAACAGGCTGCATTCCCAGTGACATTAAACAAGTCTGGGTCACACCCATCCCCAAGAAGCCTAAATTCTGACCCTAAATATCCATCCAACCTAAAGCCGATCACGAACATCATGTTCCTCTTAAAGGTCATCGACAAAATAGCCACAAAACAATTCCAATCCCACCTAGACAATAGCAACCTTCTCCACCCCAGACAATCTGGCTTCCGAAAAGGTCACAGCACTGAATCCGCCCTGCTGGACCTCCAAATCCAAATTCAAATGTTTGACTTACTAGAAAGAGGCAAGACCGGCCTACTCATACTACTCGACCTCTCTGCCGCTTTCGACCTCCTCGACCACAACATCCTCATTGAGAGGCTGAGGACTGACTTCAATTGCTTTGAGGGCGTTTGTGACTGGGTCCACTCTTTCCTATCCAACAGAGGCTCCAAAGTCTGCTGGGCGCAAGCAGTCCACTCCTGAGTAACTACCATTTGCGTTCCTCAAGGCTCCTGCCTCTCCCCAGCCCACTTTAATGCCTACCTCTGGCCAATCTTCACTATGCTGGACCGGGAAGGAATAGCCTTCACCAACTACACTGACGACACCCAGCTACTGCTGGAGCTGTCAGGCGTCCACAAAAATGGCACCACCCTGCTCAAAGCACTATACGAAAAAATCAAATCCTGGATGGATCTCAACTGGATGTGCCTCAACGGCAGCAAAACAGAGCTCATGAGTGTGGCCTCCAAAAACACCAAAGCCAAGCTGGGCCAGGAATATCGTTCGTTCGGTCGTTCGTTCGTTATAGACAACACCTCCATCCAAGGTCAAAACCCTTGGTGCCTATCTCTACTCCACTCTCTCAATGTCGCCTCACGTCAGCAACCTTGTTAAGATAGCCCACTACCACCTCAAATTTCTCAGAAAAATGAGCCCTCTCCTCTCCGAGAAAAACTGCAGTCCCCTGGCCCGTGCTGTGATACTCCTCTGCCTTGATTACTGCAACATCCTCCTTACCAACACCACAGCAAAACTACAAACCATCCAAAATGAGGCAGTACGAATCGCCGGTTCCATCCCCAGTCACGCACACATCGCCCCCAAAAGAAGGGAACTTCACTGGCTCCCTGTAAGAGATAGGATAAAGTTCAAACTCCTGGTCATCACCTTCAAGTGCACCCACCATCTTGCCCCCCAGCCCACCTCTCCAACACAATCAAGGCCCTCCACCAAACCAGGACCCTCAGATCCAACGACTCAGGACTACTCTCCTGTCGTAGATTCAAGAAAGCCCTTGGAAACAACAGATCTTTCCCTTTCACAGCCCCCAGGGCCTGGAATGAACTTCCCGTAGCACTCAGACTGGATCACTCGATCGAGACTTTCAAGAAGTCACTCAAAACCCACCTCTTCAACTGACGCTGCATTCGAATCTAAGACCTGCTCAAAAGACGTGTACACAAGTCCTAAGATCCAGGATGCACGTCTCACAGAAACAGAGACCCTGTTACGGCCAACCAATGGCCCAATACCAAGCAACCTGTCGTACTGAGAGACTTAAGACAAAAGACTAAGTTCTGTCGGCAGAGACTTAAGACAAGAGACCAAATATTGCAACTGCATTTCTGCTGCTCACAACTTGTAACGCACAACTGTCACCGCACTTAGATGCCCGCGGGCTTTTTCAGCGCGCTATTATTATTATTATTATTATTAGTAGTAGTAGTATTATTAGTATTAGTATTATCCGAGCATAAAATTAGAAGAATTCTCAACTCCCTCCAAAGCTGAATTTTTTGATTTCATCAGGAAAAATAACTCGGCAGGATCCCAAGATGACCCAGGCCCACAGAATATCTACAAATGCTTGGGAAGCTCGGAAGTAGTAGGAGACTTCATCTGGGACATAGTGACAAAAGCCTAAAGAGCTAAAAACCTCCCACATAAAACCACTATTGAAAAAGCTGGGACTAGATCCGAACGTGGGAGATAATTTCAGAGCCATTGCCAAAAGCAAATACTAAAATAATAGAGAAAATAGCAGCATCACAGGTGAGCAGACACCTAGAGGGGAACAATCTCCTCGACCCTTCCCAAACAGGTTTTAGACCCAAAACGGGACGGAAACGGTCCTCATTTCAATATGGGGCGATCTCAAAACCCAAGCTGACGAAATGGGGGCAGCGGCACTGATTCTACTAGACTTATTGGCAGCCTTTGGCACAGTCGCACATGACCTTCTAGAGAAAAGACTAACAGAAGTAGGGATAGTAGGAAACTGCAGAGACTGGATTATGGAATTCGTCACAAATAGATCAGTCCAAGTCACATCCACAGAGAACTCCTCAGACAGTTACAACTCTGAGTACGGCGTGCCGCAGGGATCCCCAATATCCCCAATATTATTTAACATTTCCCTCAAGCCGCTGGGACAAATCATAAGGAAACATGGACTCACTACCTACAACTATGCAGATGACACTCAGCTCATGTGGAAAATTAATAAAGCAATGACCAGTCAACTGAGAAAGGTAACAGAGTGCCTCAAAGAGATAGCTGGATGGATGGCAGTCAATCACCTACTAATAAATCCGGGAAAAACAGAACTAATTCTTTGCGGAAACCGAGCTCTCATCCCACAACCCTTCGCATGGCCCAAGGAGCTTGGAAACAGACCGACAGAATCGGAAGCCACAAAGAGTCTAGGAACTATCATACCGAACACTCTCAACCCTATCAACAACGCCAAAGAAATGTCAAAAAAATGTTTCCGGATTCTAAGACTCCTGTACAAAATGTTCCCCATCCTAACCTACCAACAAAGAGTAACAGCAATCATAGCAATAGTACTGAGTAGACTAGACTACGCTAATGGAATATACGCAGGAGCGACAACAGAATGCATCAACGTACTACAACGAACACAGAATGCAGCAGCAAGGATCCTTACCAGGACCCCGCCTAGAGGGCACATTACACCAGCGCTAGCAGCACTACACAGGCTACCGATAAGCAGAAGAATATCATATAATATCATGACACTAACGCACCAAGCCATCAACTCAAAAACACCAGTCTACCTACTTGACAAAATCAGAATCAGAGAAGGTCAAAGAACACTAAGAAGCACGGAAGACATAAGACTAGAGATCCCGAGAGATCCCGAGAGCCAGAATCAACAAATGGGGCGAAGCCAGATTCATGTTCCAGGCACCAAAGATATGGAACAAGACACCACAGAGCCTGAGAAAACTAAAGGAGGGACCAGCATTCAAGAAACAGGCTAAAACCTGGCCTTTCATCGATGGAAACGATGAAACCAATCCGAACAATAAGACGAAAATAAGGCAGTCAGGAACTAGCCACAACCCACGCATAGATCCTGACATGTTCTAAAGGACAACCCAGGAAAACCCACTCTAAGGAAACGGACCCAAACCAACATATTACCGACAGAACAACACGCACCAAGAACCGTTCACCTCACAAGACTAACATACCTAGAATGCCAACGGAACCACCTAAGAGAAGAAGGAGGAATAGAGACCATAAAGAGCAAAGATCTTGATCGAACTAGGAATAAAGAACTTAATCGAACTAAGACCTCAACGAGGAAGGAAGAGCGAAGCCAGACATGCCGGAAAGAAGGTATGCTAGCACCAAAATAACAGACAAGGGCGGGGTATTAAGATAATGCTACAAATGTATTAAAACTAATATGTTCCAAAGGGCACCAGGTTAGCGCCGTAAAACCGCTAGATTGGGGTCATGGGCAAGTACGAAGTTAACATAACATAACATATTATTATTATTGTTATTATTATTATTATGACTACATTTGCAGTATCGTTCTGCCACAAACCATTACAAGGTCTTTGCGGCCCATTTTCGTGAGTTGGCAATCCCTTCTTCCCAGCATGAGTTCAGATGTGCTTATTATCTTGGTCTTCACAAGGCCTTCGTACTGAGGAATATGATCATTCCATATCTGTCCTAGTTATATGTTATATATTATATGTGGAATACATGCGCCTTCTTGTATATGGATCCAACTAACCCTGTTGGGTTAAGTTTTGAATTAAGCCGAATGAACTCGCTGTTGGGAATTATCGCCAGTTAAAGCTTTCACAGTTCTTTCACAGTTCTTGGAGTTTTAGCCATGCTCCCTGAATGGAATTGATTGTTTATATTTGTTGTTCCACATAGGTCGTCCGCTACCATAGATGGTGGAGTGCATAATACACCTGGACATGAAGGCGATCCTCCTCCTTGCTGGGAGATAGTCTAGGTAGAGTACTGCTGGGGATGATATCATCCCTCAAGTTAAGGTTTTAGCACAAGTCTGGTTGCCAACCTCTTGACCTTCTGCAGAATGTTGAGATTAGTCACTGGTGCCCAGAAGAACGACGCTAGCAAAATCTAGTGTGCTCATCACTAGTGCTAGAATTGGCATTCCTTTTTGGGGTAATACTAGGTACGACATAAAAAACATATTCTTAATCTAAGGCTAGGGTTGCCACCACCTTATCTGCAATGTATGACCATGTAATAAAAGTATATAAATGATCTGTGTCTAGACTTGTACCCTCTACATTATCGCCTGTTATTCCATGAAAAGAGAGATGGGGCTGAATGGGATAGTTAATATGGTGTCCCTCCTGATCATATGTGACCCCTTGGGCCTCATTCCTAATACACTAATCCTAGATGATCTGTGTTTAGACATTTATTATATTTTATCGTTCTATATATTGATGAGTTGGGCAGTTTTAGATTGATCTTCCGTGTTCAAAAAATAACGTGAGATAAAGATGAATAATGAGTATGCCTTCGGAACTCTTTAACCCCTTGTGTGCGGCCGTCGCATATAAGCGATGGCCGCACACGCACCTTATATGCGGCCGTCGCTTATATGCGACGGCCGACCCATTACTGTTTGGGGGCTCACAGCGTGAGCCCCCAAACAGTAATGAAGGTGCTGGGGCCGGATTGTGAAGGGGAAGTACCTTCCCCTTCACAATCCGGCCCTTGTTTACCCGCTCCCGATCAGCTGTTGAAAAACAGCTGATCGGGAGCGGGTAAACAAAGCCCGCCTCCGTCCTGCATTACAGGACGAAGACGCAGTGTTTCCACTGCGTTCTTCGCCCTGCAATGCAGGACGGAGGCGGGTGGGGGCTCATTGTACAGCTGACAGTGTCAGCTGTACAATGAGCCCCCCCCGGCCCCCCCCGC
>JAVSBW010000040.1:165250-182109 GCA_033118305.1 Desmognathus campi
TATAATTCCCCCAGCTGGAATAAAGATTACAAATAATAAGAAATATAAAATTGACGCTATTTGACCAATTTCAATAAATGGAGGTTCTACTGGTTGTCCTCCAATTCAGGTTAAAATTAGCGTGTTTGCGATTAATAATCAAAATATAATTTGTGTGGTGGGTCGAAATACTAGGCTTCGATGTTTTGAGGTGTGCAAGATCGGAATAATTATTAAGATAAGAATAGAAAATATTAATGCGATCACCCCCCCCAGTTTATTTGGAATAGAACGAAGAATTGCGTAAGCAAAGAGGAAATATCACTCTGGTTGAATATGTGGTGGGGTAATTAATGGGTTGGCAGGGGTAAAGTTTTCTGGGTCTCCTAGTATATTAGGAGATAGTAGAGATAATAGTATTAATAATATTAATATAATTAAGAATCCTAATATGTCTTTATATGAGAAATATGGGTGGAACGGAATTTTATCTCCATTTGAGCTAAATCCTGTGGGGTTGTTTGACCCTGTTTCATGAAGAAATAATAGGTGTACAATAGTTATTCCTGTAATAATAAATGGAAGAATAAAGTGGAAAGCGAAAAATCGAGTAAGGGTTGCCTTATCAACTGAAAATCCACCTCAAATTCATTGGACTAATGTTTCTCCTAAGTAAGGGATTGCTGAAAGAAGATTAGTAATTACAGTGGCTCCTCAGAATGATATTTGGCCTCATGGAAGTACATATCCTACAAACGCAGTTGCTATAACTAAAAATAATAGGACTGCTCCAATGTTTCATGTTTCTTTATATATATATGATCCATGATAAATTCCTCGTCCAATGTGTATATAAATACAGATAAAGAAGAAGGATGCTCCGTTTGCGTGAATATTTCGTATTATTCATCCATAATTAATGTCTCGACAGATATGTGCTACTGATGAGAATGCTGAAGTAGTGTCTGCTGTATAATGTATAGCTAGAAATAATCCTGTAATAATTTGTGAAATTAGGCAAATTCCTAGTAAAGACCCAAAATTTCATAGGTATGATAAATTTATTGGGGTGGGAAGGTCAATAAAAGAGTTGTTAATAACTTTTAATAGTGGGTGTGTTTTTCGTATGATGTGGGCCATTAGTTTTTATAGTTGAATACAACATTGATTTTTCAGATCAGAGGTTTTGGTTAGATTCCGAGTAAAAATTATGATTTATATAAGCTTTTTAGGTTTATTTGGGTTAATTATTGGTTTTATTGCTGTTGCTTCTAACCCATCCCCCTATTATGCGGCTCTTGGTTTAGTGTTAAGCGCAGTTTGTGGATGTTGAATTTTAGTTGATTTAGGTGTTTCATTTTTATCTCTTGTGCTGTTATTAATTTATTTAGGGGGAATGTTGGTAGTATTTGCTTATTCTGCTTCGTTAGCAGCTGAGCCTTATCCAGAAGCTTGGGGGAACTGGTCAATTTTTATGTATATTCTTATTTATTTAGTTGGAGTTTTAGTTTATTATTTAACAGTGTGTGATATTCACGATTATGAAAATTTATTTTCTGGGTGGGAGATTGGATTTGATATAGTGTTATATGATTGTGGTGGGGTGGGGTTAATATATGGTGTAGGAGTTGTTTTTTTAATGATTTCTGGTTGAGCCCTTCTTTTGACTTTATTTGTGGTATTGGAAATTACTCGTGGGGTGTCACGTGGTTCTTTGCGGGCTATTAGGACATGATAAGCAAAATAAAAGAGGTAGAGATAAAAAATACTAGTATGTAAGTTTTAATTATTCCTGTCTGAGACATTGTAGTGGTTTTGATATGTGGCAGTTGTTGGTTAAAAATACCTTTGGGGCCAGATTTTTCATATCATATTAAATCTGTAATTGTTGTGGCTAAATTTTGTCCAATTATTATTTTTAGTATTGGTGAGAGGCGGTGGATAGTGTGTGGAAAAAATGCTAGTATATTTGAAAATGTATAGGGTTTAGTTTTTAATATTGAATTTGATGTTAGTTTTAATAAGTCTATTGCTAATATTAGTCCTATAAGAGTAATAATAAGTGCTAGTATTTTAAATAATTGAGGTATTGTTATAATTTGTGGCTTTATTGGTGGTAGATTAATAAAAATAATTAATCCTGCTACAATGCTTCCTCAGGCTAAGCGCTTGATTGGGTTTAGTAATATTGTATTGTTTTCATTAATATAACTTATTGAATTAAGTCGGGGGGTATTTATTGATGAAAAGAAGATGATTCGGAAGCTATAGATGGCAGTAAAAGAAGTTGCGATTAGTGTAATAATTAGTGATCAATAATTGAGGTTTGAGTTATTTATTGCTTCAATAATTGAGTCTTTAGAAAAAAATCCGGAAAGAAATGGGGTTCCTGTTAGTGCTAGACTGCCAATAGTTAAACAAGTTGTTGTAATTGGAAGTGCTTTTTGTAGACCTCCCATTTTTCGAATGTCTTGTTCATTATTAAGATTGTGAATAATAGAGCCCGAGCATAAAAATAATATTGCTTTAAAGAAGGCATGGGTGCAAACATGAAAAAACGCTAATTGTGGTTGATTAAGCCCAATTGTGACTATTATTAATCCTAGCTGACTTGATGTTGAGAATGCTACAATTTTTTTAATATCATTTTGGGTAAGTGCGCATGTAGCTGTAAATATGGTAGTTAGGGCTCCTAAGCAGAGACAAATTGTTAGAGAGAGTGGGCTTTGTTCTAATATTGGTTGAAATCGAATTAATAAAAAGATGCCTGCTACAACCATTGTGCTTGAGTGTAGTAAAGCTGAGACTGGGGTTGGACCTTCTATGGCTGCTGGTAATCACGGGTGGAGTCCAAATTGGGCGGATTTTCCAGTTGCCGCTAAAATTAAACCTAGCATTGGAATTAAAGATTTATTTTCTAATATAAATGTTTGTTGAATCTCTCAAGAATTGATATTAGTGGCCAATCATACTATAGTAATAATTAATCCAATATCCCCGATTCGGTTATATATGACTGCTTGTATTGCGGCGGTGTTAGCATCTGCTCGTGAATATCATCATCCAATTAATAGAAAGGATATGATTCCAACCCCCTCTCATCCAATAAATAATTGAAAGAAGTTATTGGCTGTTACTAGAATTATTATTGCCATTAAAAATATTAATAAATACTTAAAAAATTTATTGATTATTGGGTCTGAGTGTATATATCAAATAGCGAACTCTAGAATTGCCCAGGTAACAAATAAGGCCGTTGGTAAAAATACAATTGAATATTGATCAAGTTTAATATTTGAGTAAATATTTAAATTATTAATTGACATAAAGTTGAAGCTGGTTACTGTTGATTCTATTCCTTTATTAATAAATATTATTAAAGGCAATATGCTAATCATAAAGGATATTTTAACGGATGTTTTAACAATATGATGTCAATTGTTCGAAGATTTAATAATTAGTGGTGTAAATAAGAGAAATAGTGACAAGATAATAGAAGAATTGAAGATCAATATGAAGTTCATAACTCTTACTTGGATTTGCACCAAGAATTTTGATGTCTAAGATCAGGGGATTACTATTATCCTTTAAAAGTTGAGTAGATTGTGGAATTTAACCTCATGTCAGATAATTAGCAGTTTCTGTGTTTCTTTACTCTTCTCGGTTTATAGAAAGGATTTCACTTTCATCTCTAGAATCACAATCTAGTATTTTAATTAAATTATATATACATGAACTACCAGAAATTAGTTCTGGTTTTAACATTAACAGCAGTATTGGTAATAAGTGTATAATTATTAAGCAGTGTTCTCGGGTGTAGGTTGGGGTTATATATTTTAAATGTTTTGGTAAATATCCTCGTTGAGTTATAAGAAATATATATAATGTATAGGCAGCTGTAATAAGTGTTCCTAATCCTGTAATTAAGATAGTTCATGGTGATCAATTAAATAATGATGTTATAATTGTTAACTCTCCTCATAAATTCGGGGTTGGGGGAAGAGCTATATTAAATAAGTTTGATAATAATCATCATGTTGTTATTAGGGGAAGTATCATTTGCAACCCTCGGGCAAGTAATATTGTTCGACTATGAGTTCGTTCATAATTTGTGTTTGCTAAACAAAATAGGGCAGATGAGATTAGTCCATGTGAGATTATTAATATAACGGCTCCTGTAAAGCTTCAAGGGGTTTGAATGAGCGCGGCGGCCACTACAAGTCCTATATGGCTTACTGAAGAATATGCAATTAGAGACTTAAGGTCGGTTTGTCGCATACAAATTAAACCGGTTATTAAAATTCCTCATAAGGCTAAAATGATAAATGGATAAGAGAGCTCTGTTAGTGGGGAAAACATTAATGTGATTCGAATAATTCCATATCCTCCTAACTTTAATAACACTGCGGCGAGAATTATTGAGCCTGCTACTGGGGCTTCTACATGGGCTTTAGGTAATCACAGATGGGCCCCATAAAGTGGTATTTTAACTATAAATGCTATTAAACATGCTAGTCAAAGAATCTTATTAGTAGTTATTATTGATATTTGAGGTAGATTAATTAAAAATTCTATGTGAAGGGAATTTGTTAAATTATATAATAAGATGAGGGCGATTAATAAAGGCAATGAGCCAGCTAAGGTATAAAATAGGAAGTATGTTCCTGCATTTAATCGCTCTGTTTGGTTTCCTCATCGAGTGATGATAATTAATGTTGGAATTAGTGTTGCCTCAAATGAGATGTAAAATAAAATTAATTCTGTTGAAGAAAAGGCTAAAATAAGTGCTAGGTGTAATATTATAAATATTGAAATATATATTTGTTGACGATATTTTGGGTTGGTTTTTAAGTGGTTTTGGCTGGCTAAAATTATTAATGGGGAAAGCCAGCAGGTTAAAATTAATAAGGGTGAGGAAATTTGATCTAGGCCCATATACTTATTTAATGTAATTATTATTTCAAATGGAAGTATAAGAAGTGTGAGGCTGATAATAGCAATAAATAAACTATTAATGATGGTATTAAATCATAACCATTTTTTAGATGATAGTCAAATTATTGGAATTATTATTATTGTGGGTATAATAATTTTTAGCATTGCAGTAAATTAAGATTTTTTAGGTGATCTGTGCCATGTGTTCGATTAGTTGCTACTATTAAAGATAGTCCTGTGCTTGCTTCACAAGCGGAGAAGGTTAATATAAATATTGGAAGTGAAAAATATATTGTGCTTTCTAGTTGTTTTGCTCAGAGAGATATTATTAAAAATAATGCTAATATTATTCCTTCTAGGCATAATAAAGCCGAGAGTAGGTGGGTGCGTTGAATAACTAATCCTGAAATGCTAATTAAAAATGTTGAATATAGTGTGAATAGGGTTGGAGACATAAAGTATTTCTGAACATGTCAGAATCTATTGAGTCGAAATCAATAATCTTTTTAGACTAAATACTTATTCTGCTCATTCTAAGCCTCCTTGTATTCATTCATAAATTAAGCCAAGGGTTAATAAAGTAAGAATAATAATGGATCAAATTAATATGCTTATTGGTAATATTTGAGTAGCCCACGGAGTTGGAAGTAGTAGGGCGATTTCTAAGTCAAATAAGAGAAATAGAATTGCAACTAGAAAAAATCGAATTGAGAATGGAAGGCGAGCAGATCCTAGAGGATCAAATCCGCATTCATATGGGGATAATTTTTCTGCATTTGGACTATTAATGGGTAATCAGAATCCAATAACAATTAAAATAACTGAAATAATTGTAGTAATAGCTATTATAAATATAATCATTGTCTCTTCTTAGATTAAACTAAGATCTAATAATTGGAAGTTATTTATATTTTATACTAAAAAGACATGATCCTCATCAATAAATTGATACATATAAAAATAATCATACAACATCTACAAAATGTCAGTATCAGGCAGCTGCTTCAAAGCCAAAATGATGATTAGATGTGAAGTGAAATTTAATTTGACGTAGAAGACATGTTAATAAAAATAGAGAGCCAATAATTACATGTAATCCGTGAAATCCTGTTGCTACAAAAAAAGTTGATCCATATACTCCGTCGGCAACGGCGAATGGGGCTTCATAATATTCAGCTGCTTGGAGTGCGGTGAAATATAAACCCAATAAAATTGTTAATGACAGAGATTGGATGGTTTCTTTACGATTATTTATTATAATACTATGATGAGTTCATGTTACAGTTACACCAGATGCTAATAAAACTGCTGTGTTTAGTAGGGGGACTTCAAATGGGTTTAATGGGACTACCCCGGTTGGAGGTCAACACTCTCCTAATTCCGGAGTTGGTGCTAAGCTAGAATTATAGAATGCTCAAAAAAACCCAAAAAAAAACAATACTTCTGAGGTAATAAATAAAATTATACCATAACGAAGTCCTTTTTGTACTGGAATTGTATGGTGTCCTTGAAATGTGCTTTCTCGTACAACATCTCGTCATCATTGAATTATTGTTAGAATTATAACAATTAATCCTAAATTTATTAATAATATAGATCCGAAGTGAAATCATATTGCTAGGCCAGATGTTAATAATAATGCTGCAATAGCTCCTGTAAGTGGTCAAGGGCTTGGATTGACTATATGAAAAGCATGGGCTTGGTGTGTCATTAAACATTTTCTTGTAAATAAAGACTTAATAATAATACAAAAACATAAGCTTGAATTATAGCTACAGCAATTTCTAATAAAGTGAGTAAAAATAAGATAATTATTGTAAGAATTGCAATTGTTGGTATTAATGGTAGAAGTACAAAAACTGCTGTGGAAATTAATTGAATTAGTAGATGTCCTGCAGTTAAGTTGGCAGTTAGTCGCACGCCTAGTGCTAATGGGCGAATAAATAAGCTAATTGTTTCAATTAGGATAAGGACTGGGATCAATAATAGGGGGGTGCCTTCTGGTAATAGGTGTCCTAAGGTTATAGTAGGTTGATTTCGTAATCCAATAAGAAGGGTGGCTAATCATAGTGGGACTGCTAGTCCTAAGTTTATAGATAGTTGTGTTGTTGGTGTAAATGTATATGGTAATAAGCCTAATATGTTTATTGATATAATAAATAATATTAAGGAGATTAAGATAAGCGCTCACTTATGTCCATTTGGATTAATTGGGTTAAATAATTGTTTCGTGATATTATGTATAAATCAAAGTTGTAAGGATGAAAGGCGACTAATTAATCATTTATTTGTTTGTTTTGGAATTAATAATCAGGGTAGAGTAATAGATAATAAAATTAATGGAATACCCATTAATGTTGGGCTTATAAATTGATCAAAAAAGCTTAAATTCATAATCAGTTTCAAGGTTGGGGTTTATTTTTATTAATACTTTGTATTGTTGGTTTATTTATTATTTTAAAATTACTAGTTTTATATATTAGAATGATTAAATAAATTAATCATGATATAATAAAAATTAAAAATCAAGGATTTGGGTTCAATTGTGGCATGTCGTTAAGGGTGATTGGGGGCACCGAACTACAGCTTAAAAGGCTGTTGCTTATCCATGAAAGCTTCTTAATGAAATTTCTAGTATATTGGAGGCTCAGGTTTGAAAGTGATTTAGTGGAGCTGTTTCTACAACAATTGGCATAAAACTATGATTAGCTCCACAAATCTCAGAGCATTGTCCATAAAATATTCCTGGTCGTGACGTAATAAAAGTTGCTTGATTAAGTCGTCCTGGGATAGCATCTGTTTTAATTCCTATAGATGGCACTGCTCATGAGTGTAATACGTCTTCAGCTGAAATTAATATGCGGATTGGTGATTCTATTGGGACAACTATTCGATTATCTACTTCTAATAAACGGAATTCTCCTGCTAATAGATCTTGTGTAGGTGTTATATATGAGTCAAAGATAAGATTTTCATAGTTTGTAAATTCATAACTTCAGTATCATTGATGTCCGATGGCTTTGACTGTTAAATGAGGATCATTAATTTCATCTATTAAATAAAGAATGCGTAAAGATGGAAGAGCAATAACAATGAGAATAATTGCAGGTATAATTGTTCAAACTATTTCAATTTCTTGGGCATCCATAGAATTTGTGTTAGTTAAATTTGTTGTTATTATAACTGTAATAATATAAAGCACCAAAGTACTAATTAGGAATACTGCTATTAAAGCATGATCATGAAAATATAATAATTCTTCTATAATTGGAGAGGCTGCGTCTTGAAAGCCTAATTGTGATGAGTGTGCCATATAAGATGTACAAGAATTAAACTAGTAATTAAGTCATGACAGGGCTTTGTAATTATTTTACTAACATCTTAAGGGGGTGACAGATTAGCTATGTAGATAACTTGAAATTATTATAAGGGGGTTCAATTCCCCCCTCTCTTGTTTACAAATAATTTGTACGTATGATGGTTCTTCAAAAGTATGATAGGGCGGGGGGCATCCATATAATCATTCAATATTTGTTGAAGAAAATTTTGTATTTATTACTTCTCGTTTAGATGCGAAGGCTTCTCAAATGATAAATATTATTATAATGACTGCTAATAAAGAAATTAGGGATCCAATAGAAGATATTGTATTTCAGAGAGTGTATGCGTCTGGATAATCTGAATATCGTCGTGGTATGCCTGCTAGACCTAAGAAGTGTTGAGGGAAAAAGGTTAAGTTTACACCAATAAATATGACTCCGAAGTGAATTTTTGATCATGTAGGGTGAAGTATAAATCCAGAAAATAATGGAAATCAATGTACAAATCCCCCCATGATAGCGAATACTGCACCTATTGATAATACATAGTGGAAGTGAGCTACTACATAGTAAGTGTCATGTAGAACAATATCTAGTGAGGAGTTGGCTAAAACAATGCCAGTTAAGCCGCCAACAGTAAAAAGAAAAATAAATCCTAGAGCTCATAGTATGGCTGCATCTCATTTAATAGCTCCTCCGTGTATTGTTGCTAATCAGCTAAATACTTTTACACCAGTTGGAATTGCAATAATTATTGTGGCTGAAGTAAAATATGCTCGTGTATCAACATTAAGGTCAACAGTGAATATGTGGTGAGCTCAGACGATAAAGCCTAAAAGACCAATTGACATTATTGCTCAGACTATTCCTATATACCCAAAAGGCTCTTTTTTAGATGAGTAATATGTAACAATGTGAGAAATTATACCAAATCCTGGTAAAATAAGAATATAGACCTCAGGGTGTCCAAAAAATCAAAATAAGTGTTGATATAAGACTGGGTCTCCACCGCCCGCCGGGTCGAAAAATGTAGTATTAAGATTTCGGTCTGTGAGAAGTATTGTAATGCCTGCTGCTAAAACGGGTAAAGATAATAAAAGTAGAATAGCAGTAATTAAAACCGATCAAACAAATAAAGGTGTTTGATATTGTGATACTGATGGTGGTTTTATATTAATAGAAGTTGTAATAAAATTAATGGCGCCCAGAATAGATGACACTCCTGCTAAATGAAGTGAAAAGATTGTTAGATCTACAGAGGCTCCTGCATGTGCCATATTTCCGGCCAGGGGGGGATATACTGTTCATCCGGTTCCGGCTCCGGCCTCGATCCCTGATGAAGCTAGTAAGAGAAGGAGTGATGGGGGTAATAATCAAAAGCTTATATTATTTATTCGTGGAAAAGCTATGTCAGGCGCCCCAATTATTAGTGGGAGTAATCAATTTCCGAATCCGCCAATTATAATTGGTATTACTATAAAAAAAATTATTACAAATGCATGGGCTGTAACAATTACATTATAGATTTGATCATCTCCCAATAAAGCTCCCGGTTGGCTTAATTCTGCTCGAATTAAAAGGCTAAGAGCAGTCCCAACTATGCCAGCTCAGGCACCAAATATTAAATAAAGGGTGCCAATATCTTTATGATTTGTTGAGTATAGTCATCGAGTGATTATCACAGGTAAAGTGGCCGAACAGGTGTTAAGTTGTAGCCTTAATGATAAAGGTTTAAATCCTTTCTATACCAAGTCCTGTGGTGTACAGCACATAAAATTGCAAATCTTAAAGAGCAGAATGACTCCTGCCGGGGCTTCTCCCGCTTTTTCTCCCCCACAAAGCGGGAGAAGTAGATTAAAGCCTAGTTTAGGTATTTAGCTGTTAACTAAAAGATTGTAGGATAAAGCCTTCTAATCTAGTAAGGTTTTATCTTAATTAAAGTGTCTGGGTTGCATTCAGAATATGTAAGATAGAGTCTTACAAATCTTAATCAAAGATTAGGAGATTTAAACTCCTGCTTTAAGCTTTGAAGGCTTTTAGTCTTATAACTTAAATCTTTTAAATTATATTTAAAATTAATGGTGTAATTGGTAATATTATTGTTGATATAATAATTATTGGTGATATATTTAATTTTATTTTTAATCGTCATATTAATTTTGAATTTATTGTGGTGGGAGGAGTAGTTAATGATGTTATATAAGAAAGACGTAAATAAAAAAATAGGCTTAATAAGGTTGACATTGCTGCTATTGTGGCTAGTGGAATATTTTGTTTAATAATCTCTTCTAGAATTAATCATTTAGGTATAAACCCTGATAGTGGAGGAAGTCCCCCTAAAGATATTAAAATAATAATTATTGTTGAGGTCAGAGGTAAGTTTTTTATTCATGAAGAAGCTATTTTATTAATGTTAGTTGATAATATTTTTATTATTATTAAAAATATTGATGTGGTTAATAATAAATAAATTATTAGGTTAAGGAGTGTTAGGTTTGAAGAATATGATATTACAATTATTATTCAACCTAGGTGTGCGATAGAAGAGTAGGCTATTATTTTGCGGAGTTGAGGTTGATTTAATCCTCCTCATCCTCCTACAAGTAGCGACAGCATTCCTAATGTTGTTAGTAGTATTGTATTAGTTTCTGAGTTTATTTGAATTATTAATGTTATAGGTGCGAGTTTTTGTCATGTTGAGAGAATTAAACAAGTTGTTAGGTCTAACCCTTGAATAACATCTGGTAATCATATGTGAAACGGGGCTACTGCCAGTTTAATTATTAAAGCTGTTATTAATAATAATAGTGGGGCTTGGGTTTGTATATTAATAATTGTTCACTCCCCGGTATATCATGCATTTAATATTGTAGCAAATAATAATAGGGCGGATGCTATTGATTGAATTAAAAAATATTTAATTGCTGCTTCTGTTGATCGTGGGTGATGTATTTTAGATATAATTGGAATAATTGCTAATGTATTTAATTCAAGTCCTATTCAGGCCAAAAATCAGTGATTACTAATAAAAGTAATAATTGTTCCGGTAGATAGACTTGAAATTAATATTGATAAGGCATATGGATTCATTAATAAAAGAGGGGGTTAACCAACATTTTTGGGGTATGGGCCCAAAAGCTTATTTAGCTTATTTTATTAAGAAATAGTGTAGTGGATGCACTTGAAGTTTTGATCTTCACTGTATAGGTTCAAATCCTTTTTTTTTAGGAGATAAGGGGGTTTGAACCTCTATTATTTACTCTATCAAAGTAATCCTTAGCTTTCGGGCATATTTCCTATAGTATTGGGGGAAGTCCTATTATTATGATTGGAAGAGAGAGGTGAAGTATAGTTATTGCAATTGTAATAGGTAAAAAATTTTTTCATACTAAATGTATTAGTTGATCATACCGGAATCGTGGATAAGAGGCTCGAATTCATAAAAATACAATTGATAAGGTAGAGGCTTTAATTATTAGATTCATTACTGATAGTTCTGGGTAGAGGTGATAAAATGTTGTGCCTAAAAAAAGAACTGCTGATAGTACATTTATTATTAAGATGTTTGCATATTCTGCTAAGAAAAAAAGGGCGAATGGTCCACCTGCATATTCAACATTGAAGCCGGATACTAGTTCTGACTCTCCTTCTGTTAAATCAAATGGGGCTCGGTTTGTTTCGGCTAAAGTTGAAATAAATCATATGGCAGCTATTGGTCATGCCGGTACTAAAAATCATATTAGTTCTTGGGCTACATTAAAATTGAGTAATATAAAACTTCCTGCTATTAAAATAAGGCATAAAAGAATTAATGCTAGTGTGACCTCATATGAGATTGTTTGAGCAACTGCTCGTAGAGCTCCAATTAAGGCATATTTGGAATTAGAGGCTCATCCTGATCCTAAAATAGAATAGACAGCTAGGCTTGATAGGGCAAGCATAAATAAAATACCTAAGTTTAAATTAGATAAAGTATTTGGGAGTGGGAGTGGAATTCAAATTAAAAGGGATAAGGTTAAGGCCACTGTTGGTATTAATAAAAATATAGTTTGAGAAGAAGTAGAAGGACGCACAGGTTCTTTAGTAAATAATTTTAGTCCGTCTGCAATTGGTTGTAATAGGCCGGATGGTCCTACAATGTTTGGCCCTTTGCGAAATTGTATATATCCAAGTACTTTTCGTTCAACAAGAGTTAAAAATGCTACTGCTAGTAAAACAGGAATAATATAAAGTAGTGGATTAATAATTAATAAAATTTGCATTATTGAGGGGGAGATTTGAACTTCCGAATTAAAGATTTTAGGTCTTTTGCAATTACCAAGCTCTGCCACCTTAATAAGCCATTATTTTTGGCCTGGTTTTAAATTATTTCTTTATTTTATTTCAGAAATAATAGGAAGGCTTAAATTTTTATGGGCCATATTTTTCCGGTCCTTTCGTACTAGGAAAAATTTTTTATAGATAGAAACTGACCTGGATTACTCCGGTCTGAACTCAGATCACGTAGGACTTTAATCGTTGAACAAACGAACCTTTAATAGCTGCTGCACTATTTGGATGTCCTGATCCAACATCGAGGTCGTAAACCCTTTCGTCGATAGGGACTTTTTGAAAGGATTGCGCTGTTATCCCTAGGGTAACTTAGTTCGTTGATCAAATAAGGATCAATATGTTAATATTATTATTATCTTGAAGTGTACTTCTTAATTTTTTCATCTCGGGAGTTTTATTTTCTTCCGCGGTCGCCCCAACCTAAAACCGAGTATTAAATTATTATTATATTTATATTAATTATAATTAGTTTTGGTTTAAAGCTCCATAGGGTCTTCTCGTCTTATAATTGTATTTCCGCTTCTGCACGGAAAGATCAATTTCACTGATTAATTTAAAGAGACAGTTGAGCCCTCGTTTTGCCATTCATACTGGTCTATATTTAATAGACAAGTGATTACGCTACCTTTGCACGGTCATAATACCGCGGCCGTTTAACGATTGTCACTGGGCAGGCAGTACCTTTTATACTATTATTTCAAAAGGCGATGTTTTTGGTAAACAGGCGAAGCTCATTGTTTTGCCGAGTTCCTTTTTAAATTTTAAATCTTTTTTTATGCTCCTGTGTTGGGTTAACATTAATATTGATATTGTTCTTGTGAAGGTTAATATATATATATATATGTTAATTATCAATGATTAGTTCATTTTGATTTACACATACATATAGAGGTTTCTTTCCTTGTTACTTATTCTAGTAGTAATTTATCTATAATATAGATTTACTTAATTTTTTTTAAAAATTTAGATTATTTATTGAAATAGTGAGTTTTATTTAAATTAAGCTTTGACGCAATTTATGATGGCTGCTTTTAGGCCAACGGTATTAACTTTCTTATATATATTATAATCTTTATTTATTTATTTAGGTTGTTTCCTTTATTAATTGGGCTGTACCTCAATTAATTATAATAAAAGCGTTTATTTTTGTAATATTTGTGCTTTTAATTGAACTAAAATTCATTCTTAAGTAACCAGCTATATCCAGGCTCGTTAGGTTTTTCGCCACTACCAAAAGTTCTTCTCACTCTTTTGCTACAGAGAAGAGTTTGCTCATATATTGCTGTCTTAGGGTAGCTCGTCTGGTTTCGGGGTATATAACTAAAATTCTTTACGTTAATATAGACTGGCTAGATCATTATGCTAAAGGTAGAAGTTGTAGTCTTTGCTTTATTATATTTTTGTTTTATTTCATTTTTATTTCATCTTTCCTTTACAGTACTTTTTCTATCGCGCTAATAAATTTTCTGTCGCCCATACTAATATATAATAATGTTTTGTGTGTTGTGAATAAGTATTTTATGTTTAGGCTAGATTTAAAATTCAAAATAATTTGGTTTAACAAATATTTTTTTGGTGTAAGCAAAATGCTTTATTTAAGCTATATTTTGATATCCAAGGCCACCTTCCGGTAGACTTACCATGTTACGACTTACCTTTTCTTATAAATGTATATATTTATTTAAATTATTTTATTTTTGAAGAGGGTGACGGGCGGTGTGTGCGTGCTCTATTGCCGATTTAAAAAGAACACTCTTTTTTCTTTTTACTTCTAAATCCTCCTTTATATTTTATTTCATATAATATTCCGTGTTTTCTTAATATAAGAAATGTAGCCCATTTCTTTCCATTTCATTTGCTACACCTTGACCTGACTTTTTTATTTCTAATTATTTTGTTCACTATTATTCTTTTAAAAGGTAAACTAGGGCGGTGGTATATAGGCTGTAATGGCAAGAAATGGTGAGGTTTATCGGGTGGTGTCGATTATAGAACAGGCTCCTCTAGGTGGGTGTAGAGCACCGCCAAGTCCTTTGAGTTTTAAGCTGTGGCTCGTAGTACTCCGGCGGGAAGATCCTTTTTAAGGTTGAGCATAGTGGGGTATCTAATCCCAGTTTGTTTCTCAGCTATAGTAGGTTCAAGGATATATAGTATAACTTTCGTTTTTGGGCTTACATTTTATATTTGTATATAACTACTAAATAAATTTTAAATTCTATTTTATTATACCTAAAACTACCCTTTGGGCCGCACATATTAATGTGAGTTTCTCGTATAACCGCGGTGGCTGGCACGGGATTTACCAACCCTAATTAATTATTGCTAAATCGAGCTTTTCGCTCATTGTTTAATGTTTAGTACTGCTGAATTCCTGTGTAGGTGTGGCTAAACAAGGTGTTATGGGCTTTTTGGTGCCTGATACCTGCTCCTTTACTCTTAATTAAAGAATAAGGGGCATTCTCACTGGGATGATGAAACTTGCATGTATAAATATAATTATAATTAATATAAAGATTAGGACCAAATCTGTGGTGCCTACGAGATTTTTACAATCTGTGTTGGCATTTTCAGTGCCATATTTTAGCTAAATTACGTCGGCTTGCATTATAATGTAATAATATAACTAAAATAAAATAAAAAAAATTTTATCATTAACACATTTTTTTATTGGCAATCTTAGTGCGTGCATATGAAATTTTTTGGTTTGGGGGGTTGGCTAAAAAAAAATAATATCGATCAGTTTAACCGTGTGTCGGGGGGAAGGGGGGGTTGAATTGAGTAAAAATAGATAATTTTCTTAGCTTAATCGTTGGGAAAATGGTTTCGTAGATATTTAAAATATGGACTCTTCATTTTTCAAGTATTAAATTAAGTTTATGTCAATATAACATTAAATTATATTAATACTCTCATATATTAGTTAAACTACATAAGCATGTTATGTTCAGGTTTAGATTAAGATTCACCAGGTATAAGCTTATATGTCTGTTGACCTCACAGAGAAAAAAAAAAGAAAACATGACATCAAACCAGTTATGGGGGGTCACGGGGGATCCAGGTTACTAGAATACTTCACTTTTATGCCAGAAAAAGTTCACGGTGATAAGTCTGAAGCAAGGGGCACCTGAGATTGCGCGCCGGATGCATTTTGAATGTGAACGTCCGTGGTACTACAAAATAGGTCCTTAGATCTAGACATCGCATCCTAGGGGGCGGGTTGCGGGTTTCTCGTCTCCGCGGGGAATTTTAGACTTGAAGGGCACAAAAACAAATCCGAATGGAAATTATATGAATGTACTATTATGCATAATATGTCCCCGCCTTACATTAATGATGGCGATTTAGCACAAGCGATAATTTAACCCCTCAGAATTTTGGCCTTGGGTGCCAGAAATGGAAGTGAAAATCTTTCTCGTTTGAAATTTTTTATATTTAGGTGAGCAGCTTGAGTAAATTATGAAGTGTTTGCGGGTTTTGGTTGTGTTTAAAGGTGTGTGGTGGTTAGTGATGTATGAGGAGAGGTTTAAGGTTTAATTTAGTTACGACAAAGATGGTTTATTGTGAAAATTGACTATAAGTTGTGAGAAATTTGATGGTTGTAAGATAGGGTTTACGGGTTTATTAAGCAACCCGGAAAAAATCTATTAGCAGGACCAAATAATAAGTGTTTAAGAATATAAGAAGAGGCTGGAAAAATAAGGCTCATAAACATTTTAAATGTGAAAGAGGCTTACTATGGAGATAGCTAATAAGCTATATTTTAAGAATAGGGGGATTGTGAGATGGGTCTATGGGTTGGTTAAGCAAGTCAGGAAGACTAGATTAATGAGTGTGCTTAAGAATATAAGAAGAGGCTGGAAAATAAAGTTCGCAGGCTATTTTTAAATGGTGTAGAGAAAGGTTATTATGAAGATTACAACAGGTGTTTAGAATATAATAGGGTTGGAAGATAAGGTTTACGGGTTTATTAAGCAACCCGGAAAAAATCTATTATCGGGACCAAATAATAAGTGTTTAAGAATATAAGAAGAGGCTGGAAAATAAGGTTCATAAACATTTTAAATGTGAAAGAGGTTTACTATGGAGATAGCTAATAAGCTATATTTTAAGAATAGAGGGATTGTGAGATGGGTCTATGGGTTGGTTAAGCAAGTCAGGAAGACTAGATTAATGAGTGTGCCTAAGAATATAAGAAGAGGCTGGAAAATAAAGTTCACAGGCTATTTTTAAATGGTGTAGAGAAAGGTTATTATGAAGATTACAACAGGTGTTTAGAATATAATAGGGTTGGAA
>JAVSBW010000092.1:0-26827 GCA_033118305.1 Desmognathus campi
TAGTTTCTACGTTGCCCTGGGGGATAGTGTACTCTTCTGTACTTTGCTTCTATACAAACAGCTCAAAATTTTAAAGTATAACACCAAACAGCCTTGCACGGCATTACACCGTCCCCCCATGCCTTCCGACCGGCCTAGCGCTGAAGCCTCGAGCAGGGGCGGAGGCGGCAGCGCCCGCCCTGTCCCCGCCCAGTGTGCACGGGGCGGCCCGGCCATGGCCGGCGGTTACGAGCGCCTGAGCCCTAGCGGCGCCAAGGTGGGGGGCGGCCGGCAGGGCTGGGGAGGCAAGGCGGGGCCGGGCCGGGCCGGTTCAGCCCAGCCCGGCCGCGGGGGAGCTGCCGCCGTGGGGCAAGGGGGAGGCAGCGGGAGGGAGTCGTGAGGAGGGCGGCGGAGGGGCGTAGTCGTGACGGGGTTTGGTGCAGGTTTCCCCGCAGAGCCGTGCTGACACGCAGCTAACAAGGACTGCGTTGCACCGCAGGCGTCCTGGGACGTATCCTGTGAATTCATGCGAGGTCTCTAGGCCGGGGATTTGCTCACTATTATTTTATTTTTTTTTTAGTCTTTCTTAAGGAAGTAGGAGCTTTGCCTTGGATAGACATAAGAGCAGGATTTGACCAGAAAATGTTCGTGCCCAAGGCTTCTTTAATAGTAAAAGACGGCATTTCAGGCAAGCAGTGCTGCATGAATATAAAACCCCGAAGTTGCCATGATCTGTGACAAATATTTACATCTGATAGTGAAGGGCAAGTAGGCGCACAAGGAGACATGCTTGTTACAGAGGGAGCATGTACATTTTCCTTACGTGCTTGTTTCCTGGGTTATTATTCAGACCTTTTTCACTGAAAGTGCGAGAACAATTGTATTTTCCACATTTTTTCACTATAGGATCTCAGAGCACCGGCAGCGTTGTTCACAGGTGGTTTCTTCACACCACCTACTGAAAAGAACCGTAACTGCATCTGCTGTTAGAGATCAGTTCAAGGTGTTGCTGAATTACTGAGGGACAGAAGTTACGCCCTAGGGGTGCTACAGGCTTCTTGGGCGTGGATACAAATTCCTTGGGCACTGCGGGGCAGTGCATGCTTGTTTTCCTGTATTGCCTTTATCTCCAGTAGGATACGAACAGGCAGCAGTACATAATCCTAATACTCTTCTCTCTTCCTTCACCTGTACAGCACACGTTAGAAGTACTTCATCTCTTAACGTCTGAAAGGAGGTTGCTTTTCTTTAGATATTAGCAGTTGATCACTTCCAGTAGCCAGGTTTTCAAATAGGGGAGGAGTAAAACAAGATTTTAACCCTCAAAATTTAAGGAACGCTTGCTTATATTGGGCATGGTTTACTGTTAGTGTAATACCCTAGAGTGTGTATAAACAGTGCAATATCAAGCTTAAGGGATGGTTAATTATTCTCTCACTAGAAGTTGAGTTGTGAAATTTATTACGTCATGAAACTGAAGATCTCTCATTCTCCATACCTTGTGTTAGAATTTATTAGTGGGAGCAGGAACCAAAACAAACAAACAACAAAAAAAAACAACCTTAAGTATAGGCAGTGTTGTAGATCAGAATTAAATAGGTCCTAAGAACTATAAAGGAATACTAAGAGGGAAAAAGTTCTTTAGTCTTTCAAGTAACATGCCTTTTTCTTTTTCCCCTTTTTTTTTTTTAAACAGAAATGCAGCCCTGAAGAAAATGTTTTTTGCCTCAGTAAATTAACATATGCCTGGTTTAGCAGGTAAGAATTTAACAAGTAGCTTGTTAAAGTTCATTGATAAATTCTGAATTACAGAGCTTGCACATTCCACGCTGTCATTCAGGTTTTATCCATAGCTTGAGACTGAGATTGCTGTTAAATTTTTATACAAAAAACAAAGTTTACCATTTCTAGAGATCATACTATTTTTTGATAGCTTCAATGAAGCACAGCATTCTTTTTGTGATAGAAACTACTTTTAGCCGCAGGATTTAAGTGCCCCAAATAGGCTATTTTTTATTTATTATTTCTCCTTTGTAAAGTTTGGCAATAGACAAAAAATAAAGTAAGGTTTTCTTTGTGCTTGTGATAGTGACATAACGATTTGCTAGATCTCCAGGAACAAATACTCAGTGGTACATTTAAGGTGTTTTTAAAATAGCTGACTTCATATTTGTCTTCCTCCCTTGTTTACGTCAGGCCGTACTTCATTACAGTAGATCACCTGTTTAAGAAGACCAGGAGAGTCCCTCTGCTTCTTAAGAATTTTTCCACTCAAAAATAGGAACTAAAAGTTCAGCTGTATGAAGTCATGCGTCTTCCAGTCACTTATTATTTTGGACGGTATTTCAAACAATCTCGTGTTATGAATGAGTAATAGTCAGAAGATGTAACAGTTCTCTTTTTTTTTTTCCAAATCATTTAAGCCAGACCTATATGAACATTTTAAGTGAGAAAAAGTATTTTAGGAGTATGATAACTATGGCTTGCTTTATTCAACATTATTATTTTTAAGCAAAAACTGAAAATGGTATCTGTACTTAATAAGCTGAGACAAAACAATCAGATTGTTTAAAGCACTGGGAGTATTTCGTTACTTTCAACAGGGCTGGAGTTCAAGAGTACACCATCATTTTTAGAGTAGCTGTGGTTGTTACCAGTCTTTCTATACCATACCGAAGTATGCATTCTACTGAGTACAGTACATTCATATAATATTTATTTGTTCGTTATGCCATAATGTTAACCCAACATGGTTATAATAATAACCACAATGTCCAACATGGGACGTTTGTGGTTTTTGGTTTTGTTTTTTAACAAAGCATTGTGTTTTTTTAACCAGTTCCACAATGTTCAAAAAAAAGAACGGAGTGGGCTGGGATGTTGAGATTTCAGTTCTGCTCAGTTAGAGCTTGGTTTACAATGAAATAGGTTACTGGATGCAATTAAATTAATACTGTAAATATTATATATGGTCCCTCTTCCCAAGCAGAAGTAAACAACAGTAATAAATTGTTAAACTTACGTTCAGTGCTTGCAATCTAAATGAAAAAGTCTCAAATTAATTGTTATATAATAAACACATAATGCCATAATATGTTTCCTTAGCATTCATGCAATGCAGAGATTGCCCTGTGAAGGGCATTTGGTAAATCAGTTTACCAAATAGCTGGAGGCAGCAGTGGTTTTTAGCACTGAGATGAATAGGCAATGTCATTCTGCATAACTTAAGTATTAATTGGTCTACTTTCCTCATCTTCTCAAAAGCTGGTGCTCATAGTACAGGGCTGTGTTGTTTTTGCCTTAATTTATCAAGTGTAGGACAAATACGCTTTGTCTTTGATGTTACAGTTTCAGTAGAAAGGAGGCCCATATGGATAGTGAGGTCCACCCCCACTAGAATTTTGTTACTTCCAACAAAAAGTTTCTGAATCTTACTCTGCACACTGTGCTAAGCACAATGGCACACACGTTAACACGAAGCCCAGCGCTGGCACTGACTGGCACAGAAGTCTGCATTGGAAGCACGCTCTAGAGAAGAAGGACGCTGCATCTGCATTTCAGCCCTCAGGGAGGAAAATAACCACCAGCCTAAAAGCATTACAGCTGCCACTGACAGGAAACGCTCCTGTGTCCGTGTATGTGTCTCTTGCTGCTTCCCAGATGTTTGGGGCTTGCTTTAAGGTGCATAAGATTGTCCACATTAGTCCTGCTGCATTTTTTCCATCTCAGGAATGGGATGGCAAGTTCTCTGAAATCTGTCCTGCCTGTCAAAAAATACAGGTCAGCAGTTATTCTTTGAAATTGAATTCTTGTAGCTTGTTCATCAGCCCTATTTTGCCACTTAAAAGTGGCAAAATTGACTGATTTCACATCTTTTTAACAATAAAGTGAGTAACAGCACTTTGCTGAAACAAAATTTTAATACATGAAGATCTGCAGTAAGGAAACTTCCATCATACTTGTGCTGAACCCCAGTAGTTTAAGGTTGTTACCTTGGTTAGAAGTGAGTCACAACATAATGCAATCTGAGAATTAAAAAATAAATTAGATTTAATTCCCAATTATAGTAGTAACTGTGTAATGGTGCTACACAGGTTTGTTTGTGAAATACTGTATTTTCCTGTAGAGAAATGTGGGATCAGAAATGTAGACAGACTTTGACTTAAAAAGTTTACTCAGTCTGTTTGTGACCTTCTTACTTCAGGTAAATTTCAGTATATTTAAGGTGACTGTAAGTATGTTCCAGTGTTAGGCTGTAGCCTTTATAAGATTACATATACTATTTTGAATATGGAGTTTATTTATATACCCAAAATGATATCCTTAACTTTTTCAGTTTGTATTTCTGTTTGTGTGTTTTGTTTTGTTTTTTGCTGTATTTCATGCTGTCTAAATTCATTGTTTGCTTTTTTGTTTGTTTGTTTGTTTCAGACTAATATCTATTGGCTATAAAAAAACATTGGAGAGGGATGACCTGTTTGAGCTGAATGAAAGTGATTCACCATACAGCGTGTGTCCTAACTTTGAAAAGCAATGGAGGAAAGAAATCCAAAAGTCTGCTGCAGGATTGAAGGTGGTGATAAGAACAGCTAACATTTTTTTTCAACCTTAGACATAAAGTTCTTAAAAGTCTTCCAAGTTTTTTGACCTGTGACAATCATTTGAAGATTAAATTATTTTCTGATTTTGTAGGGCTTCTAGACAACCCTAGAAACAATATTTATCCTTTCCTAAAAGATTTCTAGCCAGACTACATAAAACCACAGTTCATTTCTTACTGCAAAGTTTTTCTTCAGTCCTGACTATAGGAAATGTGCTTCTTCAGAACATAAGTACAAACATGACTTGAAATGGACACTTTATGTTACATACGTTATATTTGTAGGTGGGGTAGAGGGACAAAATCATTTCATTTGTTAATTATCTACATATTTTTGTAATCTTGCAGGCTTCTTACATCAAAAGAATGCTATGCAAAAGCAAGACAACGAGTTTCCATAAACAATCTTTGATTTTGCCACTATGGCAAACATTTAAATTTTTATTGATTAAAGTTGCTTTTCTAAAAGTTGCAGCTGACATTCTGCCTTTCATGAGTTCACAAATAATGAAGTAAGTTGTTAATGTGTTTTACCTTATGTTTAAAGATGATTAGTAATAATATAGGGTTACCAGTATTAAAACCAAACTAAGCAACAGCTTAGATGTTTAAAGATGGGGTGGGTTTTTTTTGTGTGTGTTTTTATTTTTTTTCCTTCAGTGATTATCTGTAAATGATCTAATGAGGGAAAGCTCAAAGTGATCAGGCGTTTCTTGACTGACAGACTGAGATAAAAGTAATATAAACTCATTTCCACAATATTTAAGTGTTAAATATAGTTAAATACAAAATCAAATGTTAAAAAAAAAAAAAGAAAAAAAAAAGTGACGTGCTGAGATGTTTAAATTTCCTGCTTTTTGTTAATATTTTTGTGTCTCTACTTTTACAAAAAAAAAAAAAATTAAACATACAACAATGTCTATAGTTCCATCGTTTCTGGGAAAACTGTGGTAACTCTCTTCTAATGTTACTAATATCATAAGGTGGATGCATATTGTGCTTAACAGAAAAGTATAAAGAATTTATCATGTACTTTTATAAAGAAAAGTAATAATGAACAAAATTATTGTTAACTTCCATACCCTGTGTCAGGGAAATTGTGTTGTATCCTGGGATGCTGAACAAACCTGTTGACCTGTTTCAAGATCTGTTTGAAGATATCACAGTTGCTGGTTATTTAAGATAAACTTTTGCTAACACCAACATAAGAATTAATTTTGCTTCAGATTTATTTTCTCACTTTTGTAGTTGGTAGTTGCAGCCTTTGTGACTTCACAATTAAAATGCTCTGTTTTTTTCTTTTGTGCTGTTCTTTATTTGTACTGCATTGCCAGCGAAGTCAGCACTAGCCAATTAATTTTTAGAATAGTGTTTGATAATTTTTTCTAGGCTAACAAATAGTAAAACACTATTTTTAATGTGGTTTGTCTTCATGACATGCCTGGATGCAAAATGGATTTAATTAAACAAGTTGCCAGTATGTCAGTTTAGTGAACTTTCTATTGTCAGTTGTTGACTATGTGCACAGAGTCTAAAATTTTATTTTGCTTCATTTACAGATCAATGATAACTTTAGGTGAAAATCACCCTAGTTCATATGGAAGTGGATATGGCTACGCTATTGCCCTTTTTTTTGTAGCTTTCTCACAAACTCTCCTACATCAGCTATACCAGCGTAACAATATGCTTACTGCAGTCAAAATCAAGACTGCCGTTGTTGGCCTGCTATAGAAAAAGGTAATCATGCATTCTGTTTTATTTCAAAACAAACAAAAAAATAAATTAAAATAAGCTTCTCAGCATGATCAAAACCAAAGATACTATAAACTGGTGACAGGCTTACAGATTGACTTTATATTGTGATGATTTTTATGCATAAGAATTTGTAATTTCAACAGCATTTCTCTTCAGATGCTCCAATCTTGCAGTTAAATTCTTTCTTCAGCAACCTGTTACAAGCTGAGCTCTTCCTATTTTTATTAGATTTAGTTTGGATATAAGGAAGAAACCTTTCACAAAGAGGGTGGTGTGACACTGGAATAGGTTGTCCAGGGAAGTTGTGTGACCCATCACTGAAAGTATTCAGCATTGGGTTGTATGGGCTTTGAGCAGCTGGATCTAGAGAAAGATGTCCCTGCCATGGGCAGGTTGAACTTGATAATTCTTATGGGTCCTTTTCAACCCAAATGGTTCTATGATTATGGGATAATTTCCCCAAATTTACTGAATGACATAGGAAAATATTTCAGGCTAGAATTACAGAGAAAAAACAAGGATGTATGTGATCACAGCTTTTGCTGTACAGTCGAAGTGAATATAACAAACTGAAGTTTGCCACTTTGTCTCCTCTGGAGTTTGAATTTTTTCTCCTTGATTTAAGTGAAACTGATTTTCAGTTGATTTGAATGTGCAGTAGGTTAACTGCTGTGTAAATCTATGTATAACTTAATTTACCTGCAGTATTTCTTATTAAAGTTGAGATTATTACTAACTGTGAGAGAGGAAGGTGCTCATAAGGTAATATTGAAAGTATCTGTGTGTGACCTACAAAATATTAAAATGTTTAGAATACTGTTACTGTATAGCATGAGATGAAGCTGGTTTCTCAGTGCTGCACCTTTAATTCACTCTGTTACAAACATAACACGTTGGTATTTTTACTGCAGTATTTGACAACGAAGCAAATGTTAAGGAAGACAAGACGTAATCCCAATCTGAAGTAAATTAGCCAATTTAAAATGCAATCGTTTTTTCCTCAACATATTCAAATAAACCTTTTGGCATAGCCTTTTCAGGTATTTTCTGAACCACTACACAGCATTTCACTTGTCAGCTGCAACTGAGGAAAATGGAGGAGTTCTTTTTCTCATGTCATCTATGAGGATGTGTCAGTACATCAAGTCATGAACAGGGGAATATAGTATGAGGCTGCAACTAGAGTGGGCATGTCATCTGGCAAGTTTCCACAGCTACAGGTCAGAGAGATAGCTTGGTCCTCTCTCTGAATAGAGTCAGTGAATATCAGATCAGGTTGAGCTTTGCATGTGGAATGGATGGTGGAGTGAGTTGCTGCAGCACTGTCTAGTTTTGTGCAAGAATTCCAGGTGATACAGTGGAAGAATGTGAGTCACAGCAAGAGAGTGTGTGTGTGATCTGTCTGGGTATCAGTCCTCAGACACCTGGACATGTGGTGTCAGCCTGCTGCACTTGTGCTTGCTGTGAAGCCTGTTGTTTCCTGCACTTGGAAGTTCCAAGCTAGCCCAAAGCTGAGCCTTTCTGAGCTCTCTTTGTGCTATGGTGTCCTCTTTATTTACCATGAGGAGTTGCAAGTTTGTTTCACGTTCAGCTTTGCTTTACTATTTATCATCCCTTTTTTAGCTTTTCCTGGGAAGTTAAACCCATCTAAATTGTTGATTTTTGCAACTTTAACCCTCTCTATTTTCTGGTTGCAGGCCTTAACTTTAGCAAATTCTTCACGACGAAACTATACAACTGGGGAAATTGTGAACCTGATGTCGGCAGATGCTCAGCAACTCATGGAGCTAACTGTAAACATCAACCTGTTATGGTCAGCACCTTTTCAGATCATCGTGGCTGTTGTCTTTCTCTGGAAAGAACTTGGCTCCTCTGCTCTAGCACGTGTAGCAGTGCTTCTTTTGGTTATACCTATAAATGCACTTATTGCAGCCAAAGTAAAAAGTCTGAAGGTGAGACATTTAAATAGGCATGGTAAGGAGAGGTTTAATTGTCGTAATGCAGAAATGAAGGGAGGAGTTAAAATTATGCAGGCATGGGAATTATATTGGCACATCAAAATTAAAACCAAAACAATAAACACAACCCAACATTGTAGCTGTTTTCCACTAGAGGGGAAAGTGGGGGAGCATAACTTCAGTAAGAAAGCAATATGTTTCATAGCTAAACTACTAGTTAGATTGCATACCTAAATTTTCATTATACTGAAACAGTACATTTGCATTAGTAAAAATTGCTATGTGACTCAGTTTAGAAGCAGTTACGTTTTTGCATATTACATGAGTTAATTCTATTAAATAAGGGATTTTGTAGGATTATGGCCCGCTTTCACTTCTATTATTTAGGCTAAGCAGCTCTCTCAACCTCAGGAGAATATGTTATGTTTATGAGAATACCCACAGAGGGACTATATGTGTTCCTGCTTCTTTCCTGCTTCTCTTATGCTACAGTTCTCTTGCATGCATTGCATATTATTTTAACTGACAATTTCACAAGGTCTACTGGAACAAACGCTACAGCCCTAAGCTTTGCTTTACTATCAAGGCAAATACCTGTCTGACTTATTCTGCCTTTGATACTGCAGCATGCAGTGAAGACTCTTCTACAGATCCATAGATTTTTTTGTAAGGCTGTGATAGTATAGAGACATCACAGTAAGAAAAGCCCTCGCCTCTTTTGAAGATGCAGCTGGTACACATATACTTAGATTCCTACTAAGATGTGAGAGAGAACAGAAGTACTGAAGTGTTTTCCTGAACACTCTGGGAACTGGAAGCCTGATAGGTCCTTCCAGTACCTAAAGGGGGCCTACAGGAAAGATGGGGAGTGTCTTTATAAGGGAGTATACTGATAGGACAAGGAGTAATGGCTTTAAACAAAAAGAGGGTAAATTTAGATTAGATATTAGGAAAAAATTATTTATAATCAAGGTGGTGAGGTACTGGAACAGGCTGCCCAGAGAAGCTGTGGATGCCCCATCCCTGGAAGTGTTCAAGGCCAGGCTGGCTGGGGCTTTGGGCAACCTGGTCTGGTGGGAGGTGATCCTGCTGATAGAAAGGGGTGGCATAGAACTAGGTGATCTTTAAGGTCTCTTCCAACCCAAACCATGGCTCTATAATTTTTATTTAATATGAAGGAAATAATGATAGCAGAAAACAGATTAAAAATTAAAAAAAAAAAAAAAAAAAAAAAAGAATTGCACTCCTTAATATATATTTTAGGGGGAAAATGTTGTTGTAATGTATTAAATAATCCTTTATTTTATGTAATGGATAATATGACTTACATATATATCTGAAAATGATATAATTGCAGTGCTAGTGTGTTTTTCAGCAAGGCAAAAGTAGTGTAAAAGATAATTATTGCCTAAGCATTCTGCATATTTTCTTTCCTTTTTTTGTCACTGAAAAATGAAAATATTGCTGTCTTTTAACCAGAAAAATCAAATGAGATACTCAGATCAACGAGTCAAGCTACTAAGTGAAATGTTACATGGAATAAAGGTAATGCCACAACTAATGAGGTGTGGTTTTTGGTTTGGTTTGATTTTGTTAACTTGTGAAGACTGAAAACAAGTTATTTAAAAAAAATAGGGTTCTGTGAATAATCTTTCAGCCAATATTGATAGAAGCTTATAAAGAGGACATTTTAACATAATGTGCTTAAAGTTTTTTTGAAAGATATTTAATGGTTTAATATTATTTGAAAAAATTTATCTGTGATGCCTTAATTTTAGTACATTTTTATTAGAGTGTAAAATGTGTTAGTAGATGTCTGAAAACCTTTAGCAGACTAAAATTTTGGTATGTAAAGAAAACACTTTTAAAAGTTGCCTAGTTTTAATCGTTATTTATACAATTCTGAAATAAAACAACTCATCATTTATGATGCATAGGAACATGTTGAAATGTGTAGAATTAAGGGGAACTAGAGCATTCTTTCCATAAGAATAACCGAAGTTTCAGATACCTGAGTTCATACTTCTATTTGTAAAACATTAAAGTTTTTATAGTTTGGTGTTGCTGTATATTTCAAAATGACATTTGGAGCTTAAGCTTATTTTGTGAAGCACGATCACTATTTTATTCAAATACTTCTTTTTGTTTGATTTGTCTAGATCCTCAAACTTTATGCATGGGAACCTTCATATCAAAGGAAGGTCATGAACATTAGAGAACGTGAAGTGGATGTTTTGAAGTCATCTGGCTATCTGGCGACTTACTCCATGCTAACATTGACATGTATTCCTTTCATGGTTCGTTTCATTAAAATATTCATTCATGCAAGACTGTCTGTTGTATTTCCAGTTGCTTTAGTAGCTCACAATGTTTGCTCACAAACATTGCCTCACAGTATCTTAAAAAGATTATTAACACAATATATCTGAAGTCACAGGTTCTAATATTAATTATACGACTGGAGAGCAACAAGACAAAGAGATTATGGATTGAGTAACCTTTTAAAGACTTCTGCTAGAAAGTGAGAAATCAAATTTATGTCTTCTGAATCTCATTTCACTGTTTTAATTGCACTTTATCTGTTGCGTAGAAATAACTATTTTCTTTATACTTCTGATTTAAGGGAGTGTATTTTCAATCTGAAATTTTTAGCAAACCCTTCTCAAACACTAAACCTCTAAATAAATGGAAAAGAAAAACAAAAACAAAACACACAACAACAACAACAAAAAGACAACCATGAGCTGAATTCATCCTAGCTTTGTTTCAGTGGAATTGTATCAGGAAGCCATTCATGTCTTTGGATCTTTAAATATCTCTGTTAAACTTCATTGGAAAGTAAATGGATCAAACTAGAATTTTCATTAGGGATAAATGACCACGCTTAACTTTAGTTACACAGACTGGAATATTCTCATGCTCAACTCACAATATGTGAGTTAAGTGAGGATGAATATTCCTTAGGCATTAGGCATTAAGGCCATCTGGTTTGTAACCTTTATAACTGAAATACTTGAAGCAGTGAGTAAGAAAAAATCACAAAATTAAGTGCAGTGAAATAATCAAATTATTATTTAGGACTTTCTTATGATTCCTAGTTTAGGACTCCTGTTTTAGTTCAAAACTCCTCCTAAACTCAAGAAATGGCACATGAGACCCCATAGGACAGGTTCTTAACTTTAAGCGTTCCTGGGTAGTTCTGAAGGCTCGAGTATCTGCTGTGTAGTAGCCTATCTTACTCTCTGATGACTACACATTTTTTTGAAAAAAAAAAAAAAAAATCCAGGTGGTAAAAATACAGATGTTTGAAGTAAATAATTTTACTTTATGACCAATATCATAGAGACAGCAAAAAGAAAAAAATGTGAATTTGCTGGAATGTCAGCATGAAACGTCATGTCTAAGTGTTTTCGAAATGAAGAAATCAGTTCCTGAGATAGGAAAACTATTTCATAGTTTCATGCACGTCCAGTTGGGTCAACCCCAGTAGCCAAGTATTTCAGCACTCAACATTGCAGCCATGAAATAATTTCCAAGTGCAGCAAATGCAGAGAAGTCCCTGTTTATATGTGAAGTAGAAATGGAATTCCACATCTTTCAAATGCAAACAAAATAGATTTTATTTATAATGTGATTTTTCTTCTTTTCATTTTTTGATTTTAAAAGGTCTCATTGGCTACATTTGGAGTCTTCTTTTATCTGGACGAAGAGAATGTTTTAACAGCAACGAAAGTTTTTACATCTATTACTTTATTTAACATATTGCGACTGCCTTTGTTTGATTTGCCATCTGTGATCTCTGCTGTGGCCCAGGTAAGCGTATTATGACTAAGGGCAGTAAAAGGCTGATGTTTATTCTGTCTTCTTGTTCTTCTCTGGTGTTTCATCTATATCTAGGAATGATTAAGTCATTCAGTTATTTTAAGTTACACTTTACTAGGATGAAACTGCACAGTATTTTTACAGAAGGGGAAGCATGAAGGCTGTTTAAAGGATGGCTCACAGTTTTTTAACTGGAATGATAATGGGGTGGAACAGTTGATTGTGACTGAGCTTTCAACTTCTGGCTTTTCTTCCTTGATTGCATTAAAATCATCCTCTGCTTTTACTCAGCTTCTCTTCGCAGTTCCAGTGAAAAGTGGGACCAGTTTGGGCCACATCTTTTTAAATAACTCAAACATTGTTGTATGTTGGAGCCCTTGGTACCAAGTAGGGGAGGCCCAACGTGGCCTCTGCATTACTGTTTTTCACTAGTCACTGCTGAAAGAATTAGAGAAAAAAGAAATAGAGCTGCTGAGGGCATTCCATCAGCAACCTTCAGCCCTAATGGTGTACTGGTAGGGATATTATATGGATTGGGAACTGTTAGCTTTTAAGGCTTTATTAGGGGTATATTATATGAGCTGCCCATGAATGTACTCTGTCACAGCTTTTTTACAACCCAGCTTTTTGTAAGGATGGGTAGCACTGTGAACAGATACTCATCCTGATGTGACTTCATTTATGGTCAGCGTACTGTAAAATCAAAAACTTGTCTTTTCCTAAGGTTGAGTTCTATTAGCTTAAAAAATTAGCAAAAGTGTAAATTCAGCTCATTTTATGTCACAGTACATTTGCACTCACAGTAAAATACTGTGTTTGAAAACAATCTAATCAGAAGAACTAGCCATTCAAGGATTAACTGTGTATTTTAACATTGGATAGGTCAAGCATGCTCTGTTATTTTATAGTTACCTGGCAGTGTAGATCCTGGGGGAGAGGGAGGTGAACACTTGCTTATGGCTTCATTTACCCTGAATACCAATTTTTGTCTACCTTTAATTAGGACAAGGAATATGTCTTTTCATACTGTCCAGAGGTTTTTTTTTTTTGTTGGTTTATTTTTTGTTTGATTATTTTTTGTTTTTGTTTTTAAGTATTATTTAAGAATTTAGGTAGCACAGGTTGTGCTGTATGTTCATCTTGCAGACCAAGGTTTCTCTGAGACGTTTAGAGGATTTTCTGTGTGCTGAGGATCTTAACCCTGAGGATGTTAATACAAGCTACAGTGGAAGTAAGCCGCAGTTACTCATTTTTAATTGCTCATTAGTTTAAATGGGTGATCATTAAGAACCTCAACTGAGGGGATGGATTAGCAACTGTGTTCTTTTTCCTTTACTACAACAGATCATGCTGTTGGGTTTATTGGTGCTTCTTTCCGCTGGGAGAAAAATGGCCTGCCAATCTTAAAAAAGTAAGATATTTATTCATTACTTTTTATGAGCTCTTTCAGTAGAGTGTGACATTTATAAAGATTTTCAGGGTTAGGACTAGTTCATGATGAAGACACCAGAAAGAACATACACTGTTATTTGCAGAGTATCCCATGTGATCAGTGTGCTCTGGAAAGTCAAATCTGACCTGGACTCCCTCATGCTCTAAGAGGAACCACATAGCATATGGTTCTGCAACATAGCACTCCTATTGTTTCACACTTCAGTTTGCACAAGGAAGGTTTAAGTTTCTTTGGAAAGAACAAAGTTTGCTTTTCTTACAGTGGTCTCTCTTGCCTGAAAACACTCCTTTTTTGTTTGTCATTTCTTAATGAGGTATTTTTTAGGTATAAATTCAGATATTTTTAAGCTGCTACACAATGAATTCATTGCAGTGTTAGTAAGAAAACGGCATAATCATGCCCTGGAGTAGAATGAAGAACCTACTTGATAAGCTCTGTTCAATTTTACTAGGGCAGCTGAAGTGGTTACCACCCACCCAATCTAACCCTCTCACCACGCTGTCTACTCTGTTCATCTCAGGGATAGAGGGGATCACTTGCCATAGCCTGCAGTATAATTTCCAGGCATAAGCTGGTTTCAGCAGACGTCATTAAAGCCTGGTATAGTCTCTGTGTACAGTCTTTCTCAACCTTATCTATGCTTCAAACTTTAATCTGAAGGGGCTATGCTTATTTTACCATAGGGCCTTTGGTTTAGAACATGCTTAGATCCAGATAGCTGGAGTACAGGTAGAGGAAGTGGCTTTCTATGTATGCAAAAGTTTATGAGATCAGGTTGTACATGTTTTGACAGCAAAATTTGTGGAGGATGAAGAGCAGCCTTTTTTACTCAGATATTTTTCACACGTTACGTACAGTAGGTTCTACATGAGAAGTCTAGCTGTTGGTTGTCAGAACAAGGTAAAAAGCAAACTACAGGCCTGAGACAAGTAAATGTGTGTACTGGTTAGACATTCTCCCATTTGATTATATCGTGACCAGATGAAAACACAACCTCTCAATCTGCAGATCAGCAAATTTATTCTTAAAGTCATTATTGCATGTTGCTGAAGGGTATATATTTAAAAGGTATGCAAACTGAAATACTGATTTCTCATTGTCCTGAGGGCAAAATAGAGTATTTCTTTCTTACAATGACTACAAGCCATATATGATGCAGTTTTTACAAAGAGGATAACTAATTTCTTCCTCAATATTTCCAGCTTGAGTGTCAGCATTCCTGAAGGCTCTTTACTTGCTGTTGTGGGACAGGTTGGATCTGGAAAATCATCTTTTCTTTCTGCTATTCTTGGAGAAATGGAGAAACTTGAAGGAACAGTTCAGAGAAGAGTAAGATTGTCTGTCTGTCCCTCCATACTCCACCCCGACCTACTCACCAGAAAATAAGTTAAGGAAAGCTGCTTTTGGAAGTGCCATTTTATCTTTTCATCCATTTTTACAGGACATACAGCTTAGGTAAGAAAAGATGTAGGAGCATTTCTGGTGATCATTGCTATCCTGTAATCTTAATTTTTAGGGGTTTATATATTCCACAGAAAGTTAGGTAAAAATACAGTCAAACCGTATGTCGATACATGCAGCAAAATGGCTCTACATTAGGTATGTAAATATTACCTTTAAAAGATGTCACTGTTTGTCACTGAGATCTTTCACTGAATGACTTCACTCAATGTATGTCCCAGCTCTGTCAGTTTTATTTGAAGTATGTGCTGTTATAGTAATTATCAGCAAGCTGTTGCACAGGAATATTAAACCAATTGTTTTTTATTAGTCAAAATTTTACCACTTTAATAATGCTCAAATTACGGAAGTAATGTCCTGTTATTTTGAGATAAAACTAGAATAGCAAGATTATATTAATATGCAATTTTTGGTGCTCAGAAAGACCAAGTAAAAAATGTTTCCAATTCTTTTAATTTAGGGTTCAGTGGCATACGTTGCTCAGCAAGCTTGGATTCAAAATGACAGTTTACAGGAAAATATCCTCTTCGGCGCAAACCTAAATAGGTCATACTACGAGCTTGTTTTAGAGTCTTGTGCTTTACTGCCAGATTTGGAACAGTTACCGAAGGGAGATCAAACAGAGATTGGAGAAAGGGTGAGAATTTGAAGTATAATTAATATTAATATTAGTATTGCCCGTATGCCTGTAAGTAATAGTTAATTTTCCACAGTGCATTGTAATTGCCCATTTTGAAATGCGAAGTTAATCAACAAGGGGCAAACTTTGCTCTAATTACTTAAAAATCCAACTTGTAACTTTTCTATTTTTATAAGTATTAGAAAATTTACTTTGGTTACCTGAAAAATACAATGATGAAATTGACTATGATATGCTGGTCTTGTGCAGTATTTTGTATTAAAATGTGTTTTGTTTTGTTTTGTTTTCCTTAGGGCGTCAATATAAGTGGAGGGCAGAAACAGAGAGTGAGTCTTGCTAGAGCTGTGTACAGCAATGCTGACTTGTATCTTCTGGATGACCCCCTATCTGCTGTAGATGTACATGTTGGGAAACATCTTTTTGAGAAGCTAATTGGGCCTTCAGGCCTCTTAAAAAACAAGGTAAAGTAGGGAGGCCGCTTTTCAATTTGGGGGTGAACTGCTTTGTACAGTGCAACAGACACAATGTCTCAGTCATTCTGCAAAAGTTCATCTTTTTCCTAATGTGGTGTTGAAAAATATTCTGAATAAAGAGGCTAAAAAGCACAGCTGAATCTACCAGTTTAAAGCCTATCAGATGGCCATGGTGCAGGCAGAAAACAAGACTGAGAGCTGGCCTGACCTCGAAGTCTGAAAAAGTCGTATAATACTTGGTCATTTCTCCTTTGCTGGCAGCTATTGAGGAGTGCTGTGATGTGCATATACAAGGCAGGGTAGAGCCCTTTGTGGTCACTCTTGATGCTTCACTGCCATAAATAAGTTATAGCCAGTGTAAGTTGTAGAAAGAAGGGCTTCTTGTTGACTGAGGAAATTCCCAAAGGGAAAGCGGAATCAAAGGGAATAAGTCCTCCCATGTAAGATCTGTTAATGTGGGAAGGTAAGATGGACAGTAAAATATTCTCTCTTCAGTGCTATGAGTTAGTGCAGATCAATCCTGCTGATGCCTGCAAAACACATGTATTGTTATGAACTTACTTATTAATAGTTTATTTACTATGAAGTAAATGTCTTTCACTTCTATCTCTCCCTTCTTCCTTTTCCAAATTTACGTGCTCTGTAGGTGATAGGTATCTGGCAGAAGAAAGAACTCTAGTAATGGTAGACTTCTAGGCAGATTTAATGGTAAGACTGTTAAACTCTTGTACTGTAATATACAACTACCTCTTCTCTTTATGATCTAATCTAAACCACCCCTGAACAGAAGAAACAGTTAAGTACAAGTAATATCAAATAGCTGTAAGCATAAATAGTTTGACATTGCAGTTGGCAATTTAAGGAGAAATGTAGTAAAGCAGGCAATAACCGTAATAGTAATAAAGTAGACAAATAAGCAAAATCCCAGAAAATTTCCAACTGATCATTCCAACATAAAATGCCTAGTTTTAATACATGCTTTGTTTTTATATGCTGAAATAGAAAATCCTGTGTTTCAGACTCGTGTATTGGTGACACACAACCTAAGGCTCCTCCCTCATGCTGATCTTATAATAGTGATGGAAGAGGGCAAAATAAGCGAAATGGGGACCTACTGGGAACTCATATCAAAGAAGGCTAATTTTGTTGAGCTTATTCAAGTCTTTGGTGCAGAGAATAGAAGTGAAGCGACAACCCCAAAGGAAGGTGAGAAAACTTGTGTACTGTGTTTATTTAGTATTTTTCCTTTTCATTCAAGCTTCCCAAAATATTCCTCCTCTCCTTCCTTACAATTTCTGGAAAATGTAGAGCATTCTCATCTACATTTTGATTATAAACTAAAATAAAATTCAGGCTGTAGTGCACTGACATCAAATGTTTTACTCTTTGAGCTAAAGTATGTACGATCAAGCTGCCTTATGCAGCTGTTTTCTAATCTACATAGTCATGGACAAGTAACTTAGAAAGTTACTTGATTCTGTTAAGGTTTTATTATTCAATAAATAATGAATGGACATTTCAAATTCCTCCTTTATATTGGATGCTTCACATTTCCTTCACCTTAGACTGCTGTAATCATGGCAGAAGGCACAGGAGAATACTGTCCATTTGCAGGATAAAAAATAAACGAAGCTGTTTGTACTCTTAAAAGATACTTCCAGCAAACTAAACAAAAATGGCATAGTACCTTGAAAAAGCATACCTACAAACTATCTGCTTGGATTGGGACTCACTTCTTTACCTGAGCTGTTTCATGTGTGCTCTTCATTGAGCTATGAAAAAGAAATAAGTACATCTTCAATGCAGACTGTTTGACTTGATTTCGTCATGTACTTTAGAAGGAGATGAATTGTGAATATTTAATTTTGAGAGAATGCATCTCCACATAACACAGAAGAAGACTCTTAACAGATAAGTGCCTGCAGATGGTTGTAGTGCTGCTTTCCATTTAACGTAGTGACTCTAATTTGAGTTTGTAGCACACAGCACAGTTAGGTGAGCTTACCAATTCAGGCCCTACACTGAAGCAAGCACTCTCAAATATTTGCTGGGGGTTGATGTGGAGGAGGGGAAAAACAGAACCACAAATTTGCAAAAGCACAGTCTTGGGTTAGCTGCAGGGCTGATGGTGTGAGGGAACATGCATTATTCATAAAGGCTAAGTAATGACTCAAGGGAAGGGGAGCCGAGGTCACAAGGAGGAGAAACAATATACAGTGTGTTGTGATACAAAATTATACAACAGAGGTACATGCAGCAGGATAGATGGATGTAGAAATCATAACTGCCTTAAAAGGTCTGTTGACTCAAATTACATTAAGTATGAAAAAGAAGAAAAAAAAAATCCATTTCTGAAAAAGTGTTGTTTCATGTAATTAACACACAAAGAACAGAGAGTTCAGTTTTCCAGCTAAGATGCCAGACTATTTTGAGATAAACACTAGTATTAATATTGTAGGGAGTTATAAAATTGTATTTTCAGTAAGAACAGAATTCCAAAGGGACTCTGCAAAGTTTGTCTGCTAGTATAGTTACTTCTGCTTCAGTGAAGATACCACAGCAGAAAATACAGAATAGTGCTTCCTTTATGAAGGTTTAGATGGTATTTCTTAAGTACTGTTATTTCTGAGTTCCTCCTTTCATACAGTCAAGCAAACTATAGTGTGTGGTGGTTTTACCCTGCTACGCAGCTGAACTCCACCACAACTGCTCTCTCACTTCGCCTTCTCAAATGAAAAGAGCAGGAGGCCGCAACCTCCTGCAGGCCACATCCACCTGCTCCACTGGGGGCTCCTCCACCCATGGAGGGGCTGCAGCGTGGAGATCTGCTCCATGTGGGACCCATGGGCTGCAGGGGGACAGCCTGCTCCACCAGGGGCCTCTCCACAGGCCGCAGGGGAACTGCTGCTGCCTGCCTGGAGCACCTCCTGCCCTCCTGCTGCACTGACCTGGGGACTACAGGGCTGGTTCTCCTCTCTCACCCAGCTGCTGTTGGGCAGCAGTTTATTTTCCCCTTCCTTAAATCTGCTGTCCCAGAGGCCTACCCAGCATTACTCCCCAGCTCAGCTCTCGCCACTGATGGGTCCCTGTAGGAGCTGGCTGGAACTGGCCCTGGTCTGACATGGGGCAGCTGCTGGGCTCTGCTCACAGAGGCCACCTCTTCAGCTCCACTGTTACCGAAACCTTGCCATGTACACTCAATGCATAATATTACAAAATATATATATATATATTAAATATGCTTTCCAACTTCTTCCACATTGGGAAGAAGATTTATTTTATGTTGCTGTTCTAGTATTTGGTCATAAATGTCTCTGTCTAGTGTAGTAGCTCTATCAAGATTAAAGTGACTTACACAATTCATAATTTAAAATACGCCTCTTCATCACTTTGTCTACTTTTTATTTCTAAGTTCTTTCACTGTACCCATCCACTCATGGTATAATGACTGAAAATATTTTTTGCTGTTATAGTGATTTCTTCAGAAGAAGAGTGCCAACTAGAGAGAAGTCTGAAACAAAGAGAATTGAGGAAACTCAAACAGTAAGTATAAAAAAGCAGTAGCCATTGCCTATTTGATGCAATGCCAGAGCAACCCTAAGTGCTTATGCTGAAGGCTGTGGTGATATTCCACATGGGTTAAGACTGAATGCCCTTAGCAGTTGACTACATAGTATGTATCTGGAGCTCATCTTCTGGTTTAGTTGTATGCAAAAGAAGTATAGTTAATGTACTAGATTATTTTATTATTACACGTACTGATGTACATGAGTTCAAGGGATCTGGTTCGTGGGCTGCTTCTCTCTGTAAATCAAAGCGTATTAATTGGGAGCGAAGGGGAGTTTCAGAAGTTTCTGTTGTGGTTGCACCCACAATTCCCTCACAGCAGCTTGACTTCCTGATGTATTAACAAGCTGCTTATGTTCTTTGTTTTTCCCCTGTAGCATTATTTTTTCTTTTTCCACCTTTAAGAAAACTTCTGATCCCGCAAGTAAGGGGATGAACTCCTTGATTAATCTGTAATGCACTATAGTGGTACATCTCCACTGAAAAATTCAGACAATGCGGGTCACCTAAGCCTAACCACCTTGGTCCAGAAGTAGTAGAAATGGATAAGGCAAATAGCAAGACCTTTTCCTTTGCCTAGACAAGGACTGAGACCCAAGTTGCATGCTTCAGAAAAGGACAATCTTAAATTTCTAGCTGCAGAGTCAGTCAGGGCAAGCTGAGTTTTACCTACATGTAACGATACAGGAAATGAAAAGGCCATACCTGGTACTGTCTTCTGACCATAAAGTTATTCTAACAGAAAAATAGAACATCAGTGGGCAGTTCCATATCTCCATAAGAAAAAAAAATACAAGATTTCATAGTATATATTTCTGCTTAGACATAAATGGATGTACTCTTTGTATGATTCACAAGACTTGACATTGTTCTTCTTGTTTGCAGTTCTTCTTTTGATCAGTGGAAAATTCTCACAAACAATAAAGAAAAAGTTGCTACTGGTGGTGTAAGTATCAATAATAGAAAAAACTTTAGTATTTTTTGTTTGTTTGAGAGGTTTTTTTTATGCATAAAAATATGTATTGTTTTTCAGTTCCACTTTTCTGTTTCTTGTTAAGCTTGCCTGACCTCTAATTGCTAATTTTAAAATGTATCTTACATTTTTTACCAGATTTTAAGTGTTTAGCTTGATATTTCCTATTTTTATTATCTGCTATAGGCTGCATTTTCATTTTACATCTTGGTTCAGTCTGATTTATGTATTTCAGAAAGAAGAATATTTAAAAAAGCTTATATCCCCATTAGGAAAATAATCTGTCTCAACTTTAGGAAGTTTAAATATCTGTGTGCTGGAGCAGAATCTAGAAATTTTACATGGTAATACTGCTGCAGTATTGTTTTATTTTAGAACTGCACTTTCTGCATTCCCCATAAAAAAAAAAAATTTCCAGTTGCTAGGGAGAGGCAAAAGAACAAGTGAAATAGAATGTGGGGAAGATCAAAAGTTCCAGGGAACCAAGAGGTCAATTAAAATAAGAATGAGAATGTGGAGGAAAACTGAGTTTACAGGAAGAGTTAGAGATAAGCACCTGGGGAAACAAACAAACAGAACAAGAACAAAAAGGAGTTTGCAGAAGGAAGACAGAGTTTGTGCTAAACAGAGCTCATTTCCCTCTGGATCTTGTAAGAAAATCAAAGAATTTACTATTTTTCTGCTGTTATCAGTTCAACCTTTCAAGTGGCCTAACTGATTTTCTCCCCATTAATCCTCATCTATACTAAGGATGGGAACTTTATCCTGCTGTCACTAATTCACAGAGTAATTTAAGAGTAATTCCTTTGGCTACAATAGCCCATGGTGTCGATTCTAAAGTTTCTAGCTCCAACAATGGAGTAATATTTGCTTTAAACAAGCTGCACAGGGTATTGCATACTCAGTTTTTTGTTTGTTTATTTCCTGTTTTCATTGTTGTTAGTGGTGGTTGTGATTTTTAATTTGTTTATTTGTTTGATAGTATCTGCATATCAAAGATTTTCTTGTGACACTGGTAAGTGTCACAACAAGGTTGCCTAGGATATGTATGATTAAAAATCAGAATGCAAAATCAGACAAAACCTTTTTACAGTATGCTTTTATATACCTTAGTTATCATATTTAATTAAGAACTTCTGTAGACTTAATCTGAATTTAATGTATTCAGTTCCCATTGTATAATGTGTATTTGACTTCAACAATGGTTTTGATTTTAAGAGTAACTCCTTGTATTCTTCCTACCATTAATTCCTTTTTTTTTTTATTATTATTATTTAGATGAAGCTGTCAGTTGTTTTAAAATATCTCCAAGCCTTCAGCTGGCGATTGATGTGGCTGACCATAGCTGCTTATGTAGGACAAAATGCACTAGCCATTGGACAAAATCTGTGGCTTAGCACCTGGACTGCAGAGACAGCAAAAACTAGTGATTTCACAGAATGGAAACAGTCACAAAACTACAAACTCGGTATTTATGGGCTTCTGGGATTCTTACAAGGTAAGCACGAACATTTATGACTGTTTTCCCACCATTTCCTAACAATGATCTACCTACGTGTTTATTACTAAAGAAATAATGCTGGCTGTTTCATAAACAGAATTATGTGCAACAGTCTAATTGTTTAACCTGGGAGAGTAATAGTAGAAGAGAGATACAGCAATGTAGAAGAAAATGCTATTTAATTTTATGATACTTGTGTGAGCTCAGTAGCATCCAGGTGTAACCTAATGAAGTTATGCTAGCATCTCAGTGAGAGAGGCATGCTTGTTTGAGACTTAATTGCAGGAAGGACATATATTTTACCACTTTGTAAGAAGTATCAACGAAATGCAAATACATCAAATTGTAAAAATTAAGATATGAAGTGTGGATTGGTCACCATGGTAGAAAACAGGGATGGAAATAATCTCCATTTCCTCTCCCTCGCATACCATTCATACTTTCTTTTAATTTATCCGTTTCCAAGGTCTTCTTGTTTGCTGTGGTGCTTATGTGCTCACCAGGGGCTCCCTTTGTGCTTCTCAGGAGTTACATCACCAGCTGTTAGACAGCGTATTGCACCTTCCTCTTCAGCATTTTGAAACTAATCCTGTAGGTCAGATCATCAATAGATTCACAAAGGTAAAGGGAAAACTGATGTATTTTCTGTTTTAAGAAAATGAAGCTTGAGTGACTACACATTTAATCCCAGTTAGTGTTGTTGAAAAATGAAAGATATCAAAATAAATGAATACATTGCCTAGCAGTTGAAAGCTGCTTCAGTGCATAAGAATGGTGGAACTGTCTCTGGCTATATTCTTAAAAAAATTATCAAAACTTATTATTATCAAAAGTTGCATGGACCTTATCCACAATCATTAGGAGGCCATTCATCAAACACTATTCTTGCAGAGTAACAAGTTTTTCAGACCTAAACATGATCTGTTGTTGTTTTTTGTTTTTTTTTACTTATTATTATTTATAATATAAGCTGTTTGATATTTTATTGCAAATCAGAATCAAATGATATTGCCAAAAACAATTAATAAATCAAATTCACATTCTCTGGGGTATATAGACTTACAGTAAATGTGTTTTCCATTTTTGTAGAGCTTTGACTTGAGTTGAAACCTCTAATACACAAACAGATGTTATTTACTATGACTTTAATACTTCCGAGTCTTGTCATAACTAGATTGTTGCAACACATTGCAGATTACTTCAAGTGCAGTAGCTGTCAAAGGCTGTATTTTTTAGACAAGACTAAGGCTGGTTGTGTAATACACTAAAATATCAACTGATGTAGATTTCAGTCAAGCCCCTAGTCTTTTGTAGCATTTTGTTATAAACTGGATTTGAAAAAGCTTTAATGTACACAGTAAGAGATTAATGATATTTCAGTACACATCAGAATTATTAACAGGAGTACATAGAAGAGTTAGAATTTGAACTCATGGCCTGATTTCCAGTCTGAAATGCTTTACATAAGCTAAATAGTAGCAAGTAGCAAAATAGCAAAAGCGGTCACTTCTTGACTTCATGCACCCTGTGTCTGTTCTCTGACACGAGTACTCTATCTACTTCACTTTTAGGCAAAAAATAATGATATATGAATAAATTTCATTAGGATGTAATTGGGTGGGGGGCAATCCTACCAACTTTTATTGAGGATATTTTAGTTTGATTCTGGTTTTAAAGGATGGTTTCTTGAAGTCTGCTGTGTACTCAGAAAATCTTGATTCTTCTATGCATTGTTCCAGGACTTATTTATAGTAGACGTACGTTTCCATTACTACTTACGAACTTGGCTGAACTGTACACTGGATGTTATTGGAACCATTCTAGTTATCACATTTGCCTCACCACTATTCATAGTGGCAGTTATTCCCCTGGGATACTTGTATTTTGCTATCCAAGTCAGTTCATTAAGTTTCATAAGGATTTCTAAATGTACGTGCATAAAATGTTAAAAGCAATCAAGGATACTGACTTAGATTATTACTTTAAGTGGAAAAAAACATCTATAGAATAAATCTGAACTTGCTTTCAGAAAAAAAAATCTTCGTGCTTCTTAGAAGGAAATGAGTACACTTCTTGAATATATCCTGTAATACTTGTGAACTTTTAACAATTTATATTTTTCTTATGTTTTGCCTTTCTTAGCAAGATACAGTATTGATGTAGCTCCCAGTAAGAAATTGATGAAATTACCTGAAAAAATGAGCATATGTTAAAGAGAAAGCTGAAAGCTGAAGAATAACCCTGGACAGTATACGTAAAAATAGAATGATGCCTAAACTACATGTGATATTTTTTTGTCAGAAGTTTCACTTATGCTACTAAGAAGCAAAAAGATAAAGCTTCAGAAAGACTAATGTTTATATTCCTGCTTCTTGATGTTTAAAGTACAGTATGTAATTAAGACCTTAAAGATTTTTAAAATAACAATATAGATGAATGAAAAGAGTGCCTGGATTCAGTCTCTGCTATGAAATTTACATACAGACATTATTACATTAAAGAAATAATATAAAATAGAGATTTTAGTTAGTTGCTACATACCTCTTGTAGTATAGCACATTTTCTATAGAATTTGGAAATAATGTTCTTTTACATCTGTCTGCCCAGTAATACAGATTGCAGTTATGTTGGCATTACAATGTTGGTGTGTCTGAAGACACAGATTCTTTCCCTATGTAGAGATTTTCAACTTCTTCATATTCAAAATTTACAGGAACCATTTAACAGATTTAAAAGAACTGGAACTAAATATGGCAAATAATTCAAATACTGTAAGATAATGCAAAATTATGTAAAAGAAACGGTAGCAACTTAAGATCTTTTTTTTCTCTGTACTATTTTGTTAGCGATATTACATAGCAAGTTCACGACAAATTCGACGTCTAGCAGGAGCGTCACATTCTCCAGTCATCTCCCACTTCAGTGAGACTGTCCTAGGAAGATCAACAATTAGAACATTTGGCCACCAGGAGAGATTCATTAGAAAAAACTATGATGTTGTGTATGAGAATTTAGTTTACTTCTACAACAATGTCATCTCAAACAGGTACTTTACAGCAGTTATGCATCTCTGACTGAGACCTTTGCATGCAGAATTCCACAGCTATGTGGTACCTTTAGTCAGAGTAAACTCACTTGAAAAAATAACAAAAGATACCCTGTGGGATAAGAGCAATTTATCCAGCACTCTTTATAACGAATGCAGAGATTTTGTTCAAGCGCTAGGATGATTTCTTCTTTATGTCCCAGAAACTAGCAGTTTTATTAAAAAAAAAAAAAAATGTATGTTTTGTCTAGGATGAGAATGTTTCCAAAACCACCACCACCACAACAAAAAGTTTACTGATAGGTCATGGGCATGGACTGTGTACTAACTACATTGCAACTGTAACAGTTGCTATGTACAACAAGCCTACAAGCTTCTTACAAGAATATGAACAAATCTAATTTATATTTCAGTAGTTCACGTGGTAGAAAGCTGGTCTATACCTAGAGCGCAAGTTGATTCTGAGAGTAGAATCCTTGTTTTTAAGGAAATAAGTGCAGTTCACCTCCCTCTTTTGTGATTCAGTTCCAGGTAGAGATCAGCAAGGAGATTCACTTTTCTAGTTTTCACTCATATACCTGAATCTATTCCAGATAAGAAGAGTAGGAAAGTCATGTGAGTAGTGAAGAGAACACTAGCCATTAGTGGAGAGACTGCATCTTTTCTTAGCTGTGTTACTCAATGTAGACATCATATTCCCTTCCCAGTCCATCTGTAAAATGGGAATGGTGGTACTTACCTGTTCTCCAAAGCAGGTTGAGAGACTGAGTATGTTCACTACACTGCTAAAAGAAATCTATAGGTAATTCACTTTTTTCCTTTGCCTTGATTACTGCAGGTGGCTGTCTGTCAGACCCCTGGTCTCGGGGACAGCCACTCCCTGAGCCAGCGGATCACAGCCTCCTGTTTCACGACACGGCTGCTACGCATGCAGCTCGTGGCCGGACTACCGTGTCATGGGATCGTTGTTCCCAGTTCGCCCGAGAAGGGATTCTTACCCATGCGCGGCTCGCATACACGTCTCCCAGGACCGGAATCTAGGCGTTCGGGAAGGACGGCCGCCGCTCCGGACTGGACAGAACCCCTGTCTCGGGGACGGATAGTTCCCGAGCGAGCGGACCACAGCCTCCTGCTTCGCGGCAAGGCTGGCACCCACTCGACTTGTGGCGGGTCACCCGTGTCGTGGGATCACTTTCCTCGAGCCGCCGAGGGCGGGACCCGGACCCCGGTGCGGCTAGCACACAAGTCCCCCAGGATGGAGCCTAGGGGTTCGGAAAGCCGGACCCACGCTGCCGGTGGAGGGACACTCGTGTCCTGCGATCGTCATAGCGGAGCCGACAGAGGTCCGACCCGGACCCCAGTGCGGCTAGCACACACGTCGCCCAGGATCGGAGCCCGGGGTTCTTTTCTGTCCAGAGCGGCAGCCGTCCGTATCGACACCCTGGAACTGTCCGTCCCCGAAACCACGGTACTGTCCTGTCCGGAGCGGCGGCTGTCCTTCCTGAACCCCTAGGTTCCGGTCCTGGGAGACGTGTGTGTTAGCCGCACCGCGGTCCGGATCCCATTTCGGGCGCCTCGGGGCAGGAGATTCTACGACAC
>JAVSBW010000093.1:0-13784 GCA_033118305.1 Desmognathus campi
ATGATCACTGTGAGTTTTTGAGTTTCTTTTAGATTTTGTAAGAAAACTTGCCTATCATTTTTTTGTGCTTTTACAAAGTCTGATATCCTCTCTTCCATTTTCTCTAACTGTTTGACAGAGGAGGCCTCAGCTTGTCTGCTCTGTGCAAATTTTTTGTTCACCGAAGTCTGGCCATCCGCGATTTTTTCATATATACCATCAATGGTTTTCTTTTGTTCTTCCATGACTTTTGTCATGTGTGTCAATGCAGAGGCCATTTTATCAATCACAACCAGCTGAGCATTCCATTGCTCAGATAATTCTGGTTGGTTTAAAGGCACAGAGCCAGGTTGTTGGAGGTCGCAACTGTCAATCAGAAGATCATCAGAAATGGATACTGAGAGGTCAACCTGGGAAGGACAAGTAGTGTTACATTTGTCAGGAGCAAATACATTTGCAGACACCCCAGAGCTTTTGTTAGAAATAACATTGGGATCAACATTTGAAGTAGAACACCCAGCCAATGGGCAATTAATGCCCAACGATTGAAGAGAAGGTAATGTAAGAGTACCCTGATCTGCCTCTGCCTCCGTGCCAAAGCCTTGAGGCATGAGGGGATCAATTGTAACAGGTTCTGCAAGTTTCACTCCAGATTGTGCTTCTAAAGTATTGGCAAGTATAGAAGAGCCAGAAGTAAGACCATCATTCACTTTAAATGGACTTGATGTCATTTGATCAACATTTCTGGTGGTGATACTAGAGTTCAGAAAGCTAGCAATTAGTGGTTGTGAGTTAGCCCTAGGGGTACTGCATGTTGTAAGAGGCGGTAGATTTTTCATTTTACCTCTAGTGCCAACCATGTTAAAAAAAAAATAAAAAGATCAAAACCCAAAACAAAACACTAGGTATAAACAGTTGATTAAGGTTTAAAAACTAAGGAATCAAATATCATAAGTGGTGAAGTGCAGAGTAGTTAAACTTTGTTTATAGACAAAAATCACTAAACTGTTGGCTTTAAGAAATATAAAAATCCTATTGGCAACCATTAAGCAGAGAAATACACTGAACAATTAAAAGTCATAGGAAGTAGGCAACCAGACCAGATAGAACTATGTCCGTAGAGCTGCTAGAAACGCCTTGAGACGCCGCGGACAGCTGCAGACAGCACCCTCTTCAACGCCCTCCGCAGACGCCGCTCCGCTGGCCGCTTGCCGCCCTCAGGTTTTAAAGAGCCTGTGGCCACGCCCCTCGCGCCACAGAGATGGTGATTGGCTGGCTGGCTGCTTAGCTTGGTGAGAAGGAGAATGGCACTCTTCCGGGAAAACAGACAAGGGGGTCGCCAAATGACCACCCTTCTGCCTGGCGTCTGATGGAGAACGCAATTCAGCACAGGTAGGAAAAGTGCTGCGCCGGCACAGGAATGTTTTATGATTGTTTTCTGTAACATGATTTTTATATCCAAATAAACGTGCCATACAAGAGCACATATTTTTCACTAAGAAGCCTCCGTGGTTCATTGCCTGAGCTGTGTTATTCCTATATACAGATTGTGTGTATTGCTGATACAATGTACTTATAATAATTCTGACAGTTATGGAGGGGACTACCCGGATGTATCAGTACTAAAAATACACATAATTATTTAATATATAGAGCCTTAACAGAACAGCGACATGGCCACCAAATCTTTACCTTTAGAGGAACTGGTGGGCGCCACGATCGCCGAATTATTTGCGTTCTCTGGTTCCAGACTTGTAGAACAAAATGATTGGGTAAATCAACAATTGGACGAAATAGCTAAATTTCCGTCCGACACTCTCCATAAACAAGGGTACTTAGTAAACTCAATGGTGGAGATTTTTTCAAAAACCGAAAAAAAAGATAAAACGAAGGTCCTATGCAACCTCGCAGGACGCCTATGGTTCGCCCATAGTCACCTATACGAACAAAATATAGACCTTAAAAGGGACTTTGTCGAACACACAGAAAAACTTGCGGACTTAGAGGAAGAACTATTGAATGTCTTAACCGAAAAGAATGAACTTGCTGAGAAAATATTGCAATTGCAGCGTGGACGTGAGGATGAAGCGCCTGCGCCGAGCGGGGATGAAAAAGATAAGGAAGATCATGCGCGCCGGCTATTTAGGGAGCTAGAAGACAAAACTAAAGAACTACAGACATGTACAGATCAATTAGATAACTTAAGAAAGGTAAATTGCGGACACATTAACGAACTTCAGCAGCAACAAACCCTAGCACGCGAGAGCCGTAGGCGCAGCGTTGATTATCAACAGAGAATACAAGAGCTAGAAGATGCGCGAAAAAGAGAGCCACCCCCAGATCCCTCAGAATGTGACGGCTCGTGCAAAAACCAAATTAGACAGTTAGAAACTCGCCTCAGAAAGGCCGATGAGGAAATAGAGGCGCTAAAAGGGGACGCACGCAACCTAAGGGACCGGTGTTGGGAAGCTAATAGTAAGGTTCACGACAGGGAGAACAGCATTGAACAACGCGAGGACAAAATCTCACGTTTGCAAAAAGAAAATGACACGCTAGTAAAGCGAATCAGTGAGGGTCAAGAAGAAATACAAAACTTACGAACTCGTTTAATGAGAGAAGGGAACCGCAGGGATAACAGTCCCCGCCCCGCAACACCGCAAGACTTTAGAACCCGAACCGAGGTTGAACCGGCAGAGCCGTCTGGCCGCACAGGACCCTACCGAGGCGGGGCAATGGCTAGCACTTCGAGGAAAGAATATCACGGGGAGGATCAGAGAAAGCGTACCTTTCTCCAAGGGGATCCCCCCAGTGAAGACGAAATAGATACTGAATGGGCCGAAATACCCAAGCGGAGAAATAAAGGTAGAAAGGGTGAGCGACCAATTCGGGAAAGAACGGGGGAAGGCGAAACACCCCGTCCTAGTGCAAAATCCATAAAAAATGTACAGGGAATGATGCCCTCGTTCTCCAAAGCAAACAAAACCGGTTCCATATTAGAACACCTATCCTTATACCAGCGGCTAATGGAAACCCTGGACATGGATAGTGACGTGGAACTAAGAACCTATTTATCATGGACCTTTGCGGTTGACTCACAGTCATTCTTTTTGAGTGTGGACGTTAATGATTATGACACCTGGGCCGAATTCCGATGCGAGGTGATTAAGCAATTCTCCCCGCACCGGAACGCCCATGAGGCATTGCGCCACGCACTGAACTTAAAATGCGAAACTAACCAACACCCCCGGGATTATTTACAACAGTTGAAAAATGCGTTCGCTCAGGTACAGAGGGAGGTAGACACGGAGTCCAAGCAATTTAAGGACGCGTATTTCTACGGATTGCCCAAAAATATACGCACGCAGCTGGCGCGCGATTATGGGGAAAAACGATCTATTGATTGGATCTATAAACAGGCCAAGAGCGTGTATGATGTTAGCCGAACAGAGGAGAATACTGACATGAAAGACAAATCTAAACCCAGCAAGATTTGCGAGGTCAGTAAAGAGAAGGAGTTACCTTTTGAAACCGGTGGTAATAAACCACGCCCCGCTCAAAAGGAGAAAGAATGGAAGAAGGGTCCCGAGCGAAAAGCGCTCGAGGAGCCCAAAAGAGAACCCGAGGCGCAGGGGACAATTAGCCCCCGGTATAAAGGAAATAACCCTATACCCAACTTCGTTTACAAACCCAAAGCAACCCTGAATGACAACTGTACGGGGGGGAGAGAGAGAAACCCCGGGAAAAAGAGAGGAGTGATAGGGCACAATATTATCCTCGTGAAAACGAGAGAAATGATAGGGCGCCGTACTATCCCCGGGAAAATGAGAGAAATGATAGGGCACCATATTATCCACAAGAAAGGAACGAGAGCCCCCCGAACCCCTATCGACAAGGGGGGTATGACCGGTCAGAATACCGGCCAGACGGACGGGATACTCGGGACCAGCGGGACTGGCGGGAGGCAAAACCCCACTATGACCGTTGGGACCGATATCAGCAGTGGGAGGAGCGATCTCGCTCCCCGCAACACCCCAGCCGCCTGAACGATCTAGAGGAGAGGGTTAATGACTTAATTCAACACAGCAGGAAAATGTCCAACAAAGACCCGGGACCTAGCCCGCGGGTACAAGCGGTGAGCACCACCGAGCCAACTGATCGAGACACAGCCCACCAGGGGCTATGACTCGACAGGATGTCAACGGGGCTAAGGGGTCAAGTTAGGAACGGACGATATTTTCGACATATACAGTGTAGCGAGGCCGAGTCAGTTTCGCCGATAGGCAAAAATAAAACTGAACAACCGAAACTCCCCAAGGAAGGGGAGGGGGTTAAATGGGCAGTACAGGCTTGCGCTGCTGTTGAAAAAGAGAGCGCAGAAAAACCTGTGCTGCCCCGACCCCAAAGAATTAAACAGAAAGTGATCAACATAATGAAAAAAGACATGATAAAAAACTCCCACTTTGTTTGTGAGCTACGGGAAGAAAACGATCGACATTTTGCACAAGTTACATTAAAGAGTAGATGGAGCGTAGAAGCGTTATTGGACTCTGGGTCCGAGGCGACGCTCATCTCAAAGAAAATATTCTGGTTTATTAACCAAGGCAAAACAGACGAAGAAATCAATAAGTTAATCACGCCGGTGGGGACTTTGCATAATGTTAACGGCCAGTCTGTACCCGTGCTGGGCATGGGTGAAATAGACATCCAAATAGGAAAACTCTGCATGAAACATCCCATGGCTGTGGTCGACTTAGATTCAGTCGACGTACTACTGGGTGGTGACTTACTTAGCCGTTTGTCGCCCCTCATCGACTACTTCAACGGAGTGTTATGGGCTCAAGTGAAACACCCCATCCCTATCCGAAAAGTTGAAGCTGATAAACTCGAGAAAACCCGAGTCCACGTAATTGAACGTAGAACTGACTCGATCGAAATATATTTCAGGAACTCACAGGACCCCGAGGTCACTGTAATTACTAAAAATTCCGACAAACAAAACCAACAGGGCCACCGGCAGTCTACTGTATTGCTGGACCCTGATCGAAAATGGGAATCCCAAGTGGCAGAGGACTGCATAAAGTTCTCTGCCAAAACCATGGGACGACCCAAAACAAAAATGAGGGCCTTTACCCCAATTAAAGTTCTGGTGCCGATGGAAAAACACGAAAACGAGTGGTCATTCCCTGTACACATTGCTGGAGAAACCACTCCCGTGAAAGCCAAATTAGACCTGACACTAGAGAGATCTTATGTTAGTGAGAGAATGATACGAACTTTACATGATCGAGGTAACATGGTAATAACAACCACTTATGACAAAAACCCCTGTAATGAAATGTCAGGGAAACCTATAGTGGGTAGGACCATGATAGAAATTAACATCGGTGATAAAAAAATGAGACATAACATGCAAATTGTTTCTGAAAGTGACGAGGATGTATGCATAGCCAATGATATTTTGCATCGTTTAGTTGCGTTTGTGGACGTCATTAATGGGGAACTATGGTCCCGGTTGGGGGGGCATCCCATGGATTTTTATGATGTCCAATTAGCAACGAAAAGCGACCAAATAATGCCATATGCCACTGAAATGGTTACTGTGAGGGAAGTCGAGATACCAGGGTACACACAACTGGTTACAGTTGGCATACAGGTAAAAAGGGGCCAGCGAGGCCCCGATCCACAGGAGGCTTTTATCAGTGTTAGTGAAAACTGGAGAATGCGAGGCATGTCCTCCAAATACACTGCACTGGTGGACCTACAAAGTGGTCACTGTAAAATATTGGTTGACAATGCAGGCGAGGAAACAATTACAATCCCCAAAGGCACAGTAATAGGGCTAGCGGTCTATGACACCCACTCTAGTGTCGACCTAACAAACACCATACTGGGCGCCACACGGGACATGATTGACGAAGAGTCACAATTGATATCAGAAAATATGTACTCCCGACCAGGGGGCTGGTTCAATGTACATTCTTTGTACCCTGAACTACCTTCCGAGGAGATTTGTGTACAACATAAACAGGAGGGTGACACTATTGTGTTCTCCGTAAAAGAATCAGACACTGAATATCGTTGTCACGCCACCACAAAAGATTTAACTGCTCACCTAGAGGAACAATACGAATTAGCGGCACCCGAGGTGTTTCCCGGGTTCACTAAGCTAATGGAGGACCAAATAGCAAAAGCTGATGGCTGCACCTCCGACGCTGAGAGGGCTGCCTTAAGAGAGGTGTTCCTTGAACATCAAGGGGTGTTTTCTAGAGATTCTTACGATTGTGGGGGTACTCATTTACATGTAATGAAAATCCCCACGGACCCAAACCTTCCTCCGATATTTCAGAGGCAGTACAGGCTACCTATGGCTTCAATAGAGGACCTATCTGCCATTATAAAGAACCTGGAAGAAAGGAAAATAATACGGAAGGTTCACAGCTCCTATAACACCCCGATCCTACCAGTCCTTAAACCGGACGCTAGTTGGCGTCTTTGCGCGGACCTCCGCGAAATTAACAGGAGGGTGCACCAATCTAGATGGCCGATACCCTACATCGATCAAGGTTTGGCACAAATGAAGGGAGCTAAAATATTTACGGCACTCGACCTGACTAGCGGTTACTGGATAGTACCCGTGGCCGAGGAAGATCAATACAAGCTCGCTTTTACGTTTAAAGAAAAATCCTACTGTTGGCAGCGTGCCCCGTTCGGGTTTATAAACAGCGGGAGCGAATTTAACATATTTATTACCAAAGCCATGCCCGATGCCCCTGAAAGGGGCACGTTAACCTACATTGATGACGTGTTAATTAAGAGTGACACATTTCAAAAACATTTAGATGAAATAAAACACGTGCTGAACCAGCTAAAAGTCGCTGGCGCCAAAGTGCAGTTACAAAAAGCGCAGTGGTGCCGAACAAAAGTGAACTTTTTAGGGCATGAAGTAACTCCTGATGGTATAAATGTACAGAAACGCAAAATAGACACGATAATGAAACTAAAAAACCCCCGATGCATCAAAGATGTTAGGAGCATCCTGGGAGTGGCTAACTACAGTCGCAAATTCATAGAGGATTACTCAGATATAGTGCAACCTCTCCTAAAACTTTTAAAGAAAGACAGCAAGTGGGAATGGACCGAGGTGCACAGTAATGCGGTTGCCACGCTTAAAGACCGGTTAATAAAAGCGCCTTGCTTAGCATACCCAAATAAGGATAAGGAATTCTTTTTGGAGGTTGGTCACACTGACAAGTGCCTTTCGGCCGTATTATACCAAAAAGAGGACTCCATCCCCAAAGTTATATCCTATGCCAGTAAGACACTCTCGGAAGTGGAAAGGAAATTTAATGATTGTGAGAAAGCGCTGTTTTCAGCCGTTTGGGCTGTACAACATTTTAAACCCTTTATCCATGGAAGTAAAATAATTTTAGAAACTGCTCATCAATCTCTCCAATTCCTAAACAGTTCAAAAATTAGGGAGGGGAACGTCACTGGATCAAGGATAACAAACTGGATGCTTTCAATGCAAAGTTTCCCAATTGAAATTAAATATAGTAAGTCCAAAAATAATAAATTAGCGCAGGGCTTAGCAGACTTACATCAATGTGATTCAGAACTATGCTCAGGAGAGGATTTCGAACCTAGTGATCTAGAACCTTTCACTGATTCCCCACACAAAGTACACAACGACACGTGCACCGACATGCCCTGTGTATATGTGGACGGATGTGCGTTTAAATCTCCCACCGGTGAGCGCATAGCAGGTGTCGGCAATGCATGGCTGAATGACTTCCCCATCAAACCGCAAGGTTTTTGTATTGGCGATAAGAGTAGCCAGGTGGCAGAACTTGCGGCGGTGTATCTTGCCATTGAAACTGCGTGTGCACATGGATTGAAAAATGTTGTTGTGGTTACAGATTCTATGTATGTCAGAAATTCCTTCGTGGAATTCCTACCAGGTTGGAAAGCAAGGGAAATGAAATGTGCCAACGGGAAAAATCTCAAACATGCCACACTAATCACAGCTATTGATGACTTAGTGCTCAAGAATGACATGTTGATTTATTGGAAAAAAACCAAGGGGCACTCAACTGTCCCTGGTTTTGACAAAACGTGGAATGATCTGGCTGACAAAATGGCGACAACAGGTGCACTCAATGGGTCTGTATTTCCCATTGATCACCTTCTCTCCATTGATCCAGCCCCTGCGCTGTGTTCAGCCATTACACGTTCAAACACAGCACTAGATGCCAGCACTTCCTGGTCTCAGGAGGGGCCCGATCAGGACCTGATCGCGGCGCAAATAAATGACACCACCCTAGGAAAGTTTTACAAATTTATAGAAAACCCAGACAACAACCCTATTCTCCAAAGGGAGATGGATCAAAATGAGGAATTGCGAATTCTGCACAGAGCACGTGCAAATTTTAAAATACAGGATAAATTGTTAGTCAGAAAAACCGACAAATCTGTCGCACAATGGGTGGTCCCACGTGCATTCCGAGGTGTTATGTTGGAACACGCTCATGATGAAATCACTTCGGGACACAGAGGTCCCAAAATAACCTTGGAAATATTGCAGCAAGTGGCCTACTGGCCGCACATGATACAAGACGTTGAGATTTATTGTGCTGGTTGTCTTAGGTGCGCTCAATTCCAACCCAGTGCTCCTGCACACAGGGCGCCCCTAAGAAAACGTGGTCTGACATTTCCTTGGTCTGATATCCAAATTGACTTTATTGGTCCTGTGGTCAGGTCTAACAGAGGTAACCAATATATGTTGACTGTAATTTGTTTATTTACCAAATGGGTCGAATGCATTCCTGCACCGAATTGTAAGGCCGACACGGCAGCCCTGCTCCTAATAAATCATGTCATATGCCGCCATGGCTTACCTATGAGAATTTCTAGCGATAAGGGGGCTCATTTCACAGCAGACATAATGACACGTATGTGGGAAATCCTTGGTGTCAAACGCCAGCTACACATTGCATACCACCCCGCCAGCAGTGGCACCGTGGAGCGCACGAATAAAACCATTGTATCTATTCTCAAGAAGTACGTTTCTGACACAGGCAAAGACTGGGACATGAAACTGCCTCTGGTTCTGATGGCCATCAGGGCCACGCCTTCCAGTGTCACGGGTTTCAGTCCTTTTGAGTTAAACTATGGCAGAAAAATGACCGTTCCTATGCATCTCTTATACAAAACAAATGAACAGATTCTTGTGGGTGCAATTTCCACACACGAATATGTGTCAAACCTACGGAAGCATTTGCAATATGCTTTTGCCTTTGCACAACAGCACCTGGATAAAGCTGTGGAAGCTAGTCATACTCACTACAATTTGAAGACTACAAAAAAGGAGTTTGAGATAAACGAAAAAGTTTATTTCTACAACTACCTTAAAAATAAGGCGAAACAGTCCAAATTCCTCCCGATGTGGAAGGGGCCCTACGTGATCGTGGATAAACTGTCACCTGTGGTATATAAAATCAGGCACTGCAGAACCAGTTCCAATGAGGAACGCTGGTCACATATCAACCAGCTTAAAGCAGCACACCCACAATCCCAATTAAAAACTCTGGAAGAGACAAGGGAAAGATAGGAAATTAGACAGGATTGCATACTAATATGATGTATTAACGATCTTTTTCTCTTCTAGATACTTAGATATCGATTAAAATTTTATACTTAAGATGTCCCCATCCGGAGCCGAAGAGATTCGTCGTCGGAGGACTGCACCCCCGTCGGATACTTCTCACTCCCGGAGGATGGTGGCTGTTCTACTTTACCTACTGCTGGCTCCGGCGGACCTGTGCTTGGCCCAGAAGTCACCGATTACGCTGTCACGGGGACCCAGCACGGGAATCGTCACGCAAGAGATCCCCAACCTTCTTCTTACGGAACATCGCATCATCAGTCAATTGGTGTACGTTAACCTGGACATAGAAGCGGCGATCAATAAACAATTTCCCCTTGCTGACATAACCGTCCAAGAAATTCGGGAGTGGTACTATCGACATATCACTCGTACCCAAGACACGATTCAGGACATACTCACGCAGGCCACGAAGACTATTGTCAAACAACAGCCCCCTTCCACACGCTCCAAGCGAGCCATTGGGGCAGTGCTGATGGGAGTTATGGCATTACTTACAGTCGTGGGCACCGTCGTGGGGAGCACAATGAGTGCGGCGAATGGCGTTTCCGTAAAGGCAGTGCAAAAGAAGAACGCAGAACTGCAGGCTGCCATCAAAGACATTCAGACAAGTCTGGAAATTCAACGCAATGCCAATTCGAACCTTGTACAAATTATTAAAGAAACTATTGTAGTGACCTCCTTACAAACCGAAAGAATGGATCACTCCAGTAGACTGCATGAACAGACTTATCACGCCAGACTCCTTTTCTACTCCTTTGTGGAACCCATCATGTCCTTCACCAATACCTATTTGCGCCAATTAGAGATTGATATTAATAACTTACTTCGTGCCCACATTCCACTACATTTAGTGGATGTACACATGGTTCGAAAAGCCTTATCGTCTCTGCATGGCCCTGATTTGGACACTACTCAGATTGGTATAGCTTTTGAGGCTGGGACTGCTATTATCATGTTTATAGATGTTGAACGCATGCATATCTCTTTTCTCCTTAATATTCCACTTGTGAGACCCGACAAAGTGTACCAACTAAAGAAGATTATTAATGTGGGCACATGGCAGGGAGATACGAAGGTTAAAATTAACTCCCCTACATATATTGCATATCAGAACTCCTCTACCATGTACCTAATCCCGCATTTGCAATCATGTCAGATTTTTAAGGACCTTAATTACCTCTGCCCCGGCAACCCTTTCACCCCGGTAAAGGGGGGTTTCCTATGTGGTTTGGAGGATTCTCCCTCCGATTCCACCCTATGCGATGTAACTGTGTCCCGTCCCAATGATATTGTCACGGAAGCTGTACTGATTGGCAATATGTGGCTGGTCAGTACTAATGCACCCAACCTGACGGTGACTTACACTAAACACGCAACTTTTACAATCAAGCCTGTTACACACTCCACATTTACTACGATTGTTCCTAAAGATGTGATCATTAGTGTTGGCTCAGAGACACTCTTCTATGTTTCTACTGAAAAATTGGAGGGAGAAATGGAAATGGTAAACACCTTTCGACCTTTTTCTATCCCTCCACACCCAGATTTAGATTTTCTGCTTGATAAAAAGCAATCTCACTCACTTCAACTCCTTTTGTCACAAGACAACGTCTCCATCTCCGACCTGAACTTCTCCACTGAAGACACTTCCTATGTTCTCTCTCCTGAGTACTGGAAGCATGTATTTCAGGTGCTTTGGGCGACTGCAGTAACCCTCTGGCTACTTCTTGTCACCATTTGGATCTTGGTCCATAATAAATATATTATAGAAGTGGTCAAAATCGTGCGAAAACGGCAACAGGAAATCTTGCTGCAGCAAATGCAGGGTAATGTTGTCTGACTCTCATGGGTGGTTCACCCTACATTGTCCTAAAAGGAGGGTGGCGTTACAAAATATCTACTGACGATTTTCCAAAGATTTTTCTTTCTCTCTGTGATCCGACTCGATATTCATTTTGACACTCGCAATACCTGGGTTTGCGATTGGCAAAAGGGGGGATATGTCGAGCCTATTTTGGACGAAATCAATACAAACGCCATTTTGAAATATTGTGCAAGTGTTTTCATGTCATCTGCCGGCCACATTGAACTGAATGCTCTGAAATTCTAACAGCAGCGCGAGCGTAAGGGGAGGAGCTTAAAGCCTTAACTAACTAACTAACCTTTAATACAAAAGAGCATTCATTCCTGTGCTGGGCCAAGCGGTCGAGATGATTCACACTGCATTGATACAGTAAAATTGTATCCTTTCCAAAAAGAAGAAATAAACGCAGAGAGAAAGCTATTTTCAAGGCTAAAATGACCTTCGCTTCTCACGTAAAGATGTGCAGGTGGTAGCGAGAACGATTAATCTGTCGGCACCAACGTCTTTGGCAGAGCAGAATGGGAAAACTGAAAATGCTAGCCGATAGCAGTGTCCGTGAGAGAAAGACTCCCTAAATCCAATTATTTTGAAAATGGGCAGAGTGCCCCATTGGGAGGTTTTTCCACAAAACCTGAAAAAAAGGTATAAGAAAGGGAATTTCCGGGGAGTGAGAAACTGTCTTCCATCGACACCCGAGAGGGCCACTGACCAAGACCGTGGGGGCACTCACGGGGAAACGGAGGCGAAGATAGACTGATAGAATATAGCCTTGGGGTAACCTGGAGATTCCTCAATGACAAGCCAGTCACTGAGCGAAAAGTAATACCCCGACGGACACCCCGCAGAAGGGTGTCTGTCCTTGGAAAGGGCACGACCGTGTCTGCTATTCCAGGGAAGGCTGAAAGTATATTCTACCAGACCCGTCTCCAAGACAGAGAGAGGACTTGATTCTTTCCCGACCAGATCCGAGCGAGTAAGCCGAGATACTCCGAGCCGAAAACAAGCCGTCAGGCCTCGTCTCAACGCCTCCTCCCACCCGCACGCTGTGCAGGGTGACCGCACGTGCCTCTCTTTGGGCGTGCACCTCGAATCCTGACTGAGAGATACTTGGGTGAGTTCTTCCACGCACACATGCGCGCAAGCATAGAGATAAGAGACAAACATATACTTCTTCCTCTATATACTCAACAGGTTTCATAGTCCAAAGATATAGCCGAGATTATATAGGTTTTATACCAGACATATAGCTAATATTGTATGAATAGTATAACAAACCTATGATCAAAATCATAACGAGCATTTTAGTTCTAATATAGCCCAAGCAACTAATACCTCAGCCCTAATATACCCTGGGCTTTTCTGCTGCTGATGTATATAAGGTCTTATGGTTGTTTTCTGTAACATGATTTCTATATCCAAATAAACGTGCCATATAAGAGCACATATTTTTCACTAAGAAGCCTCCGTGGTTCATTACCTGAGCTGTGTTATTCCTATATACAGATTGTGTGTATTGCTGATACAATGTACTTATAATAATTCTGACAAAACATTCCCCTTAATCTTAGTGTGTAGCATGCATTTAGAGGAGTGGAAGGGCAGATAAAGACAGGAAGTAGTGAGTCACCAAACACACATCTCCAAGTAGCAGCGTACATAAGTATTTATTACCACCTGAACAGATACCAGCTCTCCTTAGCTACAACATCTTTGATCACCAGAATACTTCCCAGTCAATGTCACTTTCATCCATTGCTAATTATAGATAGACCAGCCTGTTAGATAATGACTGCAGCAAGCTAGTCGTTCTCTAATAGCCTCTGCAGTTCTCTTGTTTCCTATCAGCTTGTGAGTTCTAATATATTAATGATTATTCACTTTGAACCGTTCTCCCTTAGCCTTACTCGGTCCGAACAATTTCTTACAGACTGTTTGCCCACTACTCATTCCGCCACGGATTTGGATGTGATACAAACCTCTCTAGTTGTCTCTCTCCGAGAGTACTGATTTGCTCATTCTTTTGGAGGTTTTGAAATCTTCTATGTCTCTTATTTCTTTGGGAATTTGATTCCACAACTTTGGCACTTAGTTAGTATGAGAAAGTTGCTTCTCCCATTCTTACTGTGCAAATTTTGGGAACTACCAATTTTATCTCACCTTAGCTCCTAAGAGCTTGGTTTTGTGTTTTTATCTTGATCTTTTCTGATTGTATGAAGGACCCTTGCCCCTAATTGGCTAGTGAATTAGCAACAGAAGTTTGAATGTAATTCTTCTGTT
>JAVSBW010045060.1:0-12983 GCA_033118305.1 Desmognathus campi
TCCTTTTAGAAATATTTTAATTGCTTTAAACAGACTACACATCCCACAATGCAATAATTTGCATATTTGCTGAGCGCATGACAACACACAAATTGGACGCTAATCTTCAAGTCGCATTTCTTTCAAGTTGAGCATTTTCTAAAGGCAAAATGTTTTTTTGAAATGCAAACAGCTATAGGTGTTGTTAGAGAGGGTTAACGGGGCTAAAGCCCTGAGTGTCGTGGCAGTAGCTAAGGATGAAAATGACACTCTGCACTGCTGCCATCATGACAGCATGAAAATGTGAACAATAAAAGTGCTTTTGAACGTTCGTGTATTCCTGGCAGTGTGGGCTATAGCCCGGAAAGTCTTGGAAACCTGGACATGCCCCTGCAAACAGCACTTCCTAATGTTTTTTGTTTTGCAACTACTCACCCTAATAAAGCACCATTTAGAATTCGGGTCACATAAATACCGAACTGAAACACATAAGGTATTGGCAGTCAACAGACACCAATAATTTACACTGTGTGACTTCCAAGTTCATCAGTGAACACTGATGCAGGAAAGGGATCAATTGGGTGCGACCCAGTGTACTTGGCAGCAAGATGGAATGATAGGTGCCATCACCTGTCCGTTAACTCTAGCAGTCCTGGGACACCTGTATCACCCCGAGCTGAACCAGAGTCATAGCTGTTGGCTCGGATTCAGGCTGAGTTTGGCTTGCCCATCTCTACCTGGCTAGAAGCCTAAAACTTTTTGTCCTAGGTAAAAATCTCTATTAATTCCATGACATATGCAAGCTCTCACATACAGTGCAGCGTGGTTGGTGTATGAAAGCTACAAGTAATGTGCAGTGAAGGAGTTAATGACTATTTTTCTATGTCTGCCTGAATACCAGCTTACATTAAGCTAATGTGCTGATGGCATGGCCTGTTCGCTGCCAGATTAAACTCAATTTCTCATGTTTAACAGTTTAACCCGTTTTGGGTGATTTTGCATAGAGAAAAACAAGATGGTGGCTCTCAGGACTAAATTGAGCTTCCTGATTGGCTGAGTCGCGGATTGAGTGACTTTATGGCAATTACCTCAATTTGTGACTCGCGAATCGGTGAATTTACAACAATTACCTCGATTTGTGATTCTCGAATTTAGTAGATTTTTTATCTAGGTCACAGTGACCTTTGCTGAAAAATTAACAAAGCCCATATCACCAGATATGTCAAAGGCACTATTCGAGATGCGGATGCCTCTTTTAACCCCTTAGCTGCTGCCATTGGGCATCATTATGTAATGCAAAATCCCATTTAAATTTTACCTATTTTACATGCATTTTGGACGTTTATATACGTCCTCGGCACAGAAGAGGTTAACACTTGAATGGTGCAAATGCGTTCAGAGGTGCAGTCTGTAGCCGCCCCCCAAATTTGGGTATTACTCCATGGGAAATCCCCATGTTGCAGAAAACTTACCCAGAATTTGCTCTATGCACTGGTATCCGCTTTCTTGAAAATTTCATGCAAATCCGTCATTTGGTTCCAAAATTATAAGCAATAGAATGTTAAGGATTTCCCATGTAAAACACATTATAACTTAACTCTCTGGAGTCAACCGCCGCCAGAGAATATGTGTGTGTGTCAACATGATACATAATTTACAGCAATTTTAAAACTCAATTGAAGTGGCAGCTCTGACAATAAAGAGTCCGGTACATCAAACAAGAAAATGTGAGCGAACAGAGGATAAAGCGCCTCCGTTAATTCATACTGACGTTGTCTAGATATGGGGCCTTATGGGGCCTTACTTGCCCCATATCCAGTTCTGGTAACTTATTTGCACACTTGCCTGTTATCTCTCCTCTCCCCAGTATACAACAGTAAACAGACTAAAATGAACTAGTTTGTCTTAGTAAGGAAAACAGTGCCCATGATCAGGATTTCTCAATGAACCCTTACATTAGGACTGTTTTCACTCTGCTCTCTGATTCTGGGGTGAACCCCTTTATACAGGCACATGAGATAAGTGAGCTGTTGTTATGTTGATGATCATTAATGCTCCCCAAAATAGGATTAATTTATCTGATTTTTACAGATAAACACAGGCTGAAATGAATTTATCTTCATCAGTATTTATTTATATGTAAAAAATGTAAAAAAGTGGAAAAATGGTATTTATACCTGTCTTGTAACGCTGTCGATTTCCTTCACGCAAACTATAAAACAAGCAAAATTCCATGGAAAAATAATGATCAGAATGAATAAGTCACAAGGCTAGTTCCCTTGCTTAATGCAAGGGATTATCCCAACTCTTGCATCTAAAACCATAAACAATGTGCATACATTATTGATTTAGATACAGAAATATGCCAATGGAAAATCGTTTCTCAACCAAGAGATAATAAATACAGACAAATACTGGTAAAACAGGAAAGAAAGAAATGGATACATGCAGACAGAAATGTCAAACAACTGAAAACCATAAAACTGGAAGACAATGAGCATCCAGAAGGTTACTTTTCTTCTGAATAGTATAGTGGTAGTTCCTTCGTACTTCTCTCATCTGCCAGAGTCTCAGTAACACAACTTCCCTTACGTCCTGCACCCTTTCCCCCTTGCATGGGATGTCCAGCGCATCCTCGCGCCAGCCCGGAATGCGCATGCCAAAGCCACCAATCAGATAGGCACCATGCAGAGCCGGGGCATCTAGAAGGCTTCTCGCATGGCCCCAGCCACGCCCCCGACTCCGCCCCTTTATGCTCCTCCTGCTCCTTCCTCCTCAGTCTTTTGCTTGGCAGCGCTTCTGTGCTGAGCGTCACCAACCTGCTTCGATAAGAGGCCTTCCTGAGGAGGAGGCTTTGCTTCTCTGATCCCGTCTTTGGGGCCCTGGGCCTTTTCCCAATACCGGGAGTGACCTCAGGCAAGTTTCCTACCAGTCCTGTCACTAAGGGGCTCCGGCCATCAGGCGTTATCGCCTCAGGGCTCTGAACTTCAGGGTCACGGTTGTCCCCTGCCCGGTGCCTTCTGGCACCGAGGGCTCTGGCAGCTCTGCCTGTGGAGCCTCCTGGTGCTTTCCCGGCCTGCAAGCTGTGGTACGGTGCGGTACCTCCACTGGTTCTTGCCGAGGCACCTGGATCCCTAGCAGCTACAGCTTGTGGATACCTGTCGATGTGGCCTAACCCCTGGTGGGTGCTTCGGTGCTTGCACTGTTAGGCTGCTCTGTTCCTGTTGTCCACGTCACAAAGGATTATTAACTGTGATGTTGGGTCCTCTACTGGTACCTCATTGGTACCGAGACACTGGACCCGCCCCTCACGGAGCTTGTTGCTTCAGGGTTTCTTGCCCGTCGAGGCCCTCTACAGGTCCTACGGTTCTTGGCGCCGGTTACTGATGGCATTGCCCATACCGGTGCCTCCTTGGTACCGAGGCTCTGAAGCCTCCTCTTGGGGAGCTTGTTGCTTCGGGGTTCCTCCCAGACCGAGGCCCTCTTGGGTTCTTCTGTGTCTGGTGCCAGGTTCTGGCTGCGGCACCCCTACCAGTTCCTCTTGGTACCGAGGCCCCGGAGCCTCCCCTCGGGGAGCTTTTTGCTTCAGGGTTGCTTTGCAGGTTGAGATCCTTTACGAGTTGTCTGGTGCCTGATGCCGGTTACCACCTGCGACACCCTTAACTGCGTCACCCTCACCGGTGTCGCTTGGTACCGAGGCCCCGGAGCCTTCTCTCAGGGATCTTGTTGCTTGGGGTTCCTTTGCAGGTTGAGACCCTTTACGGGTTGTCTGGTGCCTGGCACCAGATACCGCCTGTGGCACCCATAACTGTGGCACCCTCACGTGGCTCCCGAAGCCTTCCCTTGGGGAGCTTGTTGCTTCAGGGTTCCTTTGCAGTTCAAGACCCGTTACGGCAACGCCCATAACAGTATCTTCTTGTTAACGAAGCCCCAAAGCCTCCCTTCAGTGAGCTTGTTCCTTTAGGGTTCTTCCTAAGATCGGGGCCCTCTCCTGGTTCTTCGGTGTCTGGCGCCAGGTTCTGGCTGTGGCGCCAATACTGGTGCCTTCTTGGTACCGAAACCCCATAGCCTCCCCTCAGATGGGGGTGGCTTGTTGATTCTCCCAGGTCGAGCCCCGCTGGGGGGTTTTGGTACACAGCACCAAACCCGACCTGGGTGCATTCCTTAGCTACTGGTGCCTTTGTGGGCCTGAGGGCCCTGGGATCTCCTGCTGTGGAAGACTGGTTCCTCAGGGGTTTTCTACCGGTCGAGGCCTCCCTTTAGGGGTTTGGTGTCTGGCACCTGTTCGGCCGAGGTGTGCCCGTCTTGTACCGGTGCCATTATTGGCGCCAAGGCCTTCAAGACCTGCTCTGCTGGGGCTTGGTTCTTTGGGCCTTTTTGCTACCAGTCGGGGCCTCCTGGAGCCTTTAGTGCTCCGACCAAGGCACTTGTGTCCATGCCGATTCCTCTGTTGGTGCTGATGGGGGATCGGTTCCTGCTGTTTTTTTCCACCGGTCGAGGTCCCCATGTGGGGATTGCAGTGTTTCACTTCGCCTACCGACCAAGGTGCTTCTGTCCAGGGAGTCCCAGGGAACCTTTTCTGGAGTTCTGTTTCTCTGGATTCTTCCATCCGGTTGAGGCCCCTTGGGGAGCTTGCCTGCCTTTTGCAGGCTCCAACCGAGGCTTCACTGGACCCATTGAGCGGGCTCCGAGGTCTTCAGGGCCCTCTCCATCAGAGGGAGGATCTTGGAACTTTTGCACCGTTTCCTACAGTTTCCTTGTGGGTTTCGAGGTTGCCAGGGGTCTGTGGCAGGGCTCTTTGGTGCTTTCGCTTTCCCTGGGTTGTGCTGGGTCGAGAACTGCTCTGAAGCACATCCTCTAATGCCCGGTTGAGTGGGAGGTGGGGGCTTCAGCCTCCCACTGGAACTCATTGTTCAACTTCCCCTGAGGCTTGTTGCACCATGGGTTCTGTCACCTTCGCAACCCTCAGCCACTCTTAGTGGCCAGGAGAGTGGAGTCCACCATCCACCCGTCCCTATGGATCTCTTCCGTCGGAAGGCACTATGCTGCCTACCTGGCTCAGGTTCATACCTGCTCCTAAGCCTCTCTGCGTGGATGTGCTCAAGAAGTTGAGTGACCCGTTCCTTGGCCCAGCACCAAGTACGGAGGGCTTAGGGGCCCGCTGGGTGCCATGTCTGAGCTTCCGTTGATATTGCACTCCTGGTCTGCCACTTCCCTTCAGGCAGTCACCTGATGGGTTACCCCTCGGCTTCCTCTCGGAGGCTTCGGGAGGCCCTGCCCAAGTGGGGTTGTTGGTTGGAGGTCCCTGTGGACCCTCTCACCGCCTGGTAAGGTGGACTTGTGGTGACGTTCCTCCAGTGAAGGAGTATTTTCTTTGTTGCTTCTGCTTCTCCTGCTTGGACCCCGTTGGCCAGGGCATACTCGGACTTGCCGGGTTGGGTTCGGTACTTGAGCCTCTGAGAGCATTACACTACCGTTGTGTTAGGAGGCGTCCCCTGCTCTGTTCGATACTTACCGGTGCGTCTTGGTGATCACAGGGCTGTGCTTTTTTGGGTCTCCCTCCACTCTCCTCAGGAGGAGTTCAGGTGTTCCTGCGCATCCATCAGAGTTTCTGAGGAGCCTATTTTTTGGCTCTGTGGTTCCGGCAGCAGATGGTTCCTTGGCTCCTGCTTCGACACTGTCGTTTGCATGCCTTGAGATATGCTGGCTTCGTTCACGCTCCCCTTCTGGGCGAGCATGGCGACTTCCTCTGTGCTTAAGGAGTGGCCTCGGTGGCTTGTTGTTCCTCGGCCTATGGTCTACCTGGAACTGGACTGAATCTCTGGGTCCCGGGGCTTAGGGCAATTCTTCTGTTTTGCCTGGCTCCTTCCCTTGAAGGTTGGGATGGTTGTGCTCCGGTGACACCTTGTCACTGCTCTTGCTACCTGACTGTTCAGAGAGGCTGGATTGTCCTGCTAGTTAGTGGCTTATTGGAAGGGAAGTCATGTCCTTCTGGCTTTTGCTGCCATTCACATTCAGTATCATGTGATCTTTGATGGCCTGAGCTGTACTCTTCTGTAACTTTTGCCTGGGTGATGCCCCAGGGCTGGTGGGGGGCCCTCCAGCAGCTGGGTCGGCTTGGAGGGTTGATTCACATCTCAAACAACCTGGAAGTGCCCCAGCCAAGCATGTGGAAAGGGAGACTGAAGGCATCCTCTGGGGTGCCTTCCTCGTACTGTGGGATCCCCTACTTGGTGTGCGTTTCCTCCCTTCCATGCTTCCTGGAAAATTCTTGAGCTGCTGTTGCGAGGATGAGGATAGAGTGGTGCTCTGTCCTGTCATGCTCAGCTTCTGGGCTTCCTGATTGGATCGTGCTGTGAAAGTCTTCTCGCCTTCCCTTTGCTCGGCTTTGCCTTGAGCCTGAGGTTCTTTCCTTCCCCCAGTCTACTCTCTCTGAGAAATCCTGCGCACCGTGGATGTTGCCGCATGGACTCCTTTGGTTCCCCCATTGGTGCCAGTGGTTCTTTTTGTTACTGGGTATTGCAGCGTGTGTTCACCCCGTTCATTGCGGTGTTGACCCAGTGCTGTTTTGCATCATTGTTCGGGGGTCAGGCAATCTGTCGACCTTGTCGGCTTTTTTGGTGCATTGAAGAACACTTTATTCTGTGTTTATTCGAACTGTGTGGGGTGTTCTTCCGGTTGGCCCTCTCCTGTTTGAGTTCTGGCCTTCTGAGGCCTCCTCCCTGTCTGGGAGGTTGGTTCCTTGTGTTTCATGGACTTCTGTCCTGATGGAGGCACGGGCTTGCCCGAGCTGCAGCCACACACTCCTTTACTTGCTGATTGGGGCTTTGCATCTCGGAATGTTACGCTACCCATGGGCCTGGGGTCCTCGGAGGGCTTGCACTGATGGGTGTAATCGGCCTCCTGGCATTCCTGAGTGGGGTATCTTGCCCTTCGTCGGCTATCCGGTAGAGAGAAACAAATCTTTTTGCCTTGTATATGCTACTCTCTTTTCATTGCGAGCTGTTGAGCAGATGCTCTATTTGCCCTGACACTCCTGATGTGTGTGTTGGGTTGGACTATTGTGTCTGTTCTCCCTTCACATATGATACTTTGCTAGTCTCCCATGCAAGGGGGAAAGGGTACGGGACGTAAGGGAAAGAACATGGCACTCACCATAGTGACTGATGTTCCCTAGTCCATAGTCCCCTTTGCCTCCCTGGGCTCCGACCCTTCATCCCTGCTAATGGGTGCCACTGTCCCATCCAGCGATGGCGGAAAATGGGGACTGAGGAGGAAGGAGCGGGAGGCGCGGGAGGGGGCATGGCTGGGGCCATGAGTGAACCGTTCTAGAAGCCCCGGCTTCGCATTGCACATACCTGATTCCTGGCTTTGGCAAGCACATTCCGGGCCAGCACGGAGACGCGCTGGACACCCCATGCAAGAGGGACCGGGTTCTATGGACTAAGGGAACATAGGTCACTACAGTGAGTAACATGTTCTTTTTGTTTGGTCTGATAATAAGGATATTTGGCAACTACTCTTGTCCTGTTTCACATGTTTTCTTTTTTATGAAACCAATGGACAAAAACCAAAGTGCTGATTCTGCACCATACCACCTCTTACCGAATGGCCACTGGAACAAATGTTGCGGTGGCCGTCGCCTGAATCTGAAGTGAGTGTGCCCGAGCAGGTGTTGCACGCTCGGGTACATTCACTGAGCATGTACACTTGCACACCACCTATCTCACTGCCAGAAAGGTAGGGTGAGACAGGTGGTGCAGTGCGTAAGTCTGCTTGTTGGTGACACCGACAGCCTTTAGCTGTCAGTGAAGAATTAGGCGGCTGGCCGGTTAGGCGGTGGAATGGGCATTGGTCCGTTCTACAGCCTACAGAATAGGCCCATAAAATAATTGAAAAAACCTTTAAAAACATTTAAAAGTCTGCAATGTTTTCAGAGTCAATGCTGAATTCAAGGTATCTAATCAGTAAGACCACTGTGACGCCTGATGCTTACATCTGTGTGCAACCGGGAGTCTCAGGTTCGGACCTTGACAAATGTGACTCAGCATATCACCCTTCTGAGACCAATAAAATGAGCACCTTGCAGTGGGATAGCTGTGTCATTTTTTCTTAAAGGACTTACAAACTGGTTCACTCTGGTATTATGCATTATACATGTATGAATGGTTAATATTATAAAATCTTAACAAGAAAGCATAACTTTCTATGTATTTTTCTACATCAGGCAAATCTCACTGAATCTCAAATGACCACAATCAAACAAACTCTTCTGTCGGCGGTTCTGGAGAACATGAAGTCCAACCTCTCCTCTCTCACCCCGGAGGAATGGAAGCAATTGATTCAGAAAGATCTGGTGGGACTGTTGGACAGCGTCAATGCAGAGATTCTTCAGAAACTACCCCTTAATATCAGCTGCAGCTCCTACCATGAAATGTAAGTACCACGTGCAGTCACAAGCGCAATGGTATCAGCTTTTTTGGTAGGACTTCATTTGGTATAATCTGACTGATGGATTTTCATTTCATAGAATTGGTATTCACCTCTGACCTGCTCAGACTGAATGATGGAATGTGTATGCACAATTTTGAAATGTATCTTTTCTCATCATTTAACACCTTTGGTGTTCAGGGTGCACATTTACACAGGGCAACTCCATAGATAGGAAACACAAATTACATCAATATCATATCTATTGAACAGTCTAGTTTGAACTTCTTTATTCTTTATCATTTATTTTGTATTATCTTCAGCTTGAGGTGCAGAAATGAGGTTGAAGTTGTGCTTGACACACACGAGCAGGCAAATACGCCATTAAATAGCACAGCATTTTTCAACAAGACCTCTACCATTACCCACTTAACACCCTGAAATAAACAAATTACATAGAACCTCCCAGCCGCCATACGGTTAAGGATGCATCTCTCGAAACGTATATAAAATCATTGCATTGCTTACACAAATTCAGAGGGAGTTTGCGAACTCGTGGCCCCAATGGATCAAAGCACACATACTGTAAATACGCAGTGACTGGGGTTTCATTTGCGGGATCTCGAAACGAAATTGGGCTGATGCCAATCCCAAACAGCACATAGTGCTTCGATACTGCCTGGGCGGTCATTCAGCGCTATACAAGAAACTAAGTAACGTACCATAACATTATGTATGTACCCAGGGGTACATTCGGTATGGGCAAGATGTACCACAGCAACATAAGACCGTGCGGTCCAAAATTCCAGTTGCCCCGGCTTAGGCATAGACATGTTTTTTAGTGCACTTAAAATGTCCCTAAACAAAGAACTACCATGATTTACATTCTGAATTCAAGTGGATAATGCCTTCTAGCCCTTGGATCTCTCTAATATTTGGGACACCAGCACAATACATAGTTTTGCAAGGAGGCAGAGCAGAGAATCTTGTACACGCCCTGCCAGATTCCCCGATAAAGTGCATGTGCTGTTTGTGAATTAAAAACACTTTTCTTTCCCTTTGACTACCACTTGTGCCCTTAGTGACCATATTGTCAATGTAGTAACCTCCAAAGAGTGATTTGTACAGCACACTAATTAATGCAAATTATCTCAAACACATTGGAACTCAGTCTGCATCTAGACCAAAGGAAACTGCTGAAATCTCTTGCTCAGCCATCTTTTCTTTGTTTTTCAGACTACAAGGATTTATCATGAACTATGATTCTCTGTCACTTGATAAAAAACAGACTATTTACAATGTATATATCCAGAAATACCTTATTCAAACCGCACCTGGCACAGGTACAGTACTCCAAAATTTACTTTTACCCTTTATTCAAAAATGTTCTTGTGTACCTCTTATTTTTGTCATCCTTATTCTTTCATACGTAAAAGAAACGATTGCTTACTGAAAAATGTCTGGTTTTTATTCTTGTTATGACATCATAGAATACAAATACAGTTGAAGCGATGTTGAGCAAATGTCTTTCCACAAAGCCTTCCTTAAAAAGGACTTTCTAATCTGTCATTTTACAAGAAACTTCATTAACGCTAATAATTTGTTGTTAATGGCTGTTAAAGGTGTTTGCCGATATCCCCATAAATAAGATACAACAAAATACTTCAGATCACTTAGTTCAAAACAGGGAAACTATTTTTGGGAATTATGTCAAAATATTTGTTTACAGTTGTCAGATATTAAAGTCTTCTAAAATCTACTTTAATATAAAATTCACATTTGTAACTGAGCATGTTAAACTAATTTGGAAAAAGCTGGTAAATAAGAAAATCTCTTTAAAACAGGAAGACACAGTTATTTTAAGTCCAGGTATTCATTATCAGTAACTCCATAACATTCACAAAGCTTGGAATATACATTGGTTCATCATGTTGTAAATGAGGGCTTTTTGTAAAACCAGTTCAGAATAGAAAACTTTCTTTTATCTGCATAGACAAATACTATTATGTTAAAATGCAGGATTATTTAATTTCTGCATTTAAGAAAAATAAATGTCCCAGCTCTTTTAAGGCGATGCTGCCAAACAGCCCCATTATGCACGCAATTAACAGTGGAGCCTTGGTTCATTTTTTCTGTCATGTCAGTAGACACTTTTTCCACAATTGTTTAATTGAAAGATTCTTCACTTACAGTTCAAGTCACTGTTTTGTCTTTTTTTCCTTTATTTGATTATTCTTTTGTTATGTTAATGACATCTCTCAGTTGTTTGTATTTTATCTTCCAAGCTTTTTGAATGATAATGCAACATCTCTACAAACAGTGGGCTAGACATGGTGGTGAAATGTGTTGGAACTACAGTCATTACAAATGCTTGTTTTGCCATCATATTTTGATATTTGTGTTTAGAGATGCATAATCATATCCTCAAAGAATGAACAGGTAAACTGGCTCTGCTAAAGGCGATGGGCTTTTTATAGATGTGTGTAGCCTTATATTACTTAAGATAACTAGGCGCTATAATGATATATATAATGGCTAATATATCTACAAAACGTAATGGTGATGCGAGCTAAGTTTTGTGACAGAAAATTTTCAATCTGAAAGTTTAATTTTAGAAGGATTTTTAAATTATAATTAGTGATTAGTTTTTTAGTTTGGTAGATTTTTATTAAAGATTTTTTTTAAATATACAAATACAGAGTAAGAAAAGAAACACACTAATCATGAATTACAGGAGTGAAAGTACATGTGATTAGTTTTAAAGTGGAGAGGCTGCACACCTATGGTTGTACTGATGATGTGTTTGTGGCACATTAGTTTTGGTGTTTTTAAGAATATGCTAAATGTATGAACCTTTATGACTTTTTAGTTGGATAAAGAATTCATTATTTTGACTAACAGCATTCTACAAAACACCTCTTTCTCAGCTACAGGCAATAAATGTGATGCTGCAGATATCATGGCATGGGTGGTTGAGAACCTGGGACTATTCATCCAACAGTCCAACATTCAGGATATGGCTCAATTCAACAAGAACTTCAGCAAGGTATGAAGTGTGAAACCCACCATTCATTTGAACCAAAATGTTTGTAATACACACAGATCAGGACGGTGATAGTACAGCTATAAAACGTCTTCAATATAAATTGATCATATGGAAACACAGTTGTAAAACTACAGGGATAATTGAGTCTGAAACTGTAAATCCCACACACTGCTTTCAATCGGTGCACTGTAATAATACCTGCGAACTGTAATAATTTAATGTGTTTTCTCTAGGTATACGCTCCGAATCTTTTAACAACACAAGAGCTGGCCGATGTTACCCTACTTGTTGATTTCTTTAAAAATTCAACATTGACAGAAGCCATTCTGGGTCAAATCAAGATGTTTAACAACCCTCAGACGTTTTTGGACTACCTTCAAAGAATTAAATCAAATGTCTGCCCAGTAAGTATTGCAGTCTGAGAAACATTTTATTTTTATTACTATTCAGTCTATTAGTTACAAATATATTTAATAATGTAGTCAATTTACTTATTTATTTATATATTTGGAGGCGCTTGTAGAGCACTCAACCATGGAAGTGTTTCTTTATTGTTAAAGCTTGTAAGGCCATATATGTAAGGATGTTTCCTCCCAGCACATGAATTTTTGAACATATGTGAACAGGGAGACCCAGTAGTCAGCCCCTCTCACCTTCGGACTCTGAGCTCTAACAATCTGATCCTTTCTGCCAATTTACATTTTCTGATACATACATTATTCACAGGAGTGAAGTTAAGGGTGAATTAGTGTGCACGCAGTAAAATGCTTTTTTAGTGGGAGGGTTGCATCTCCTTCAACTTTTAAGCACAGAGACTCCATCCACCCTGTCTCCAATCTCAGCTATAAAACATTCAATAACTATCAGTTTTAGTTCATTGTTACTTGTTCAATGTGTTTTAAAATTAACATTTGCAACTAAGGAACTGATTACATGTGCTGCGGCCTCTCCGCCCACGAAACATGCTCGGGGAGCCACAGCACCATAGGTGAAAGCAGGTATTCAGTCCGCTCATTAAGACCTGACCACTGTCCCCTGCACGACAGCAGACAGGTCTTTTGGGAGGAGGGACGTTGGGAGGAAAATAATAATAATTAAAAAAAGAAAAACATTAATGGGGTTTTGCAGCCTGAAGGAGCGCATAGTGGCAGCCCAGCGCACACTATTACCATGTCCTGAGCTGCCCTTGAGCCCCAGCCACCTTCAGCCGTCACAAGTTTGAAACATAGGCAGACGCCTCTGTAAAAATGAGTGGGCATGCAATATTGGCAGTGCCCCGCATTGCTACCATCCACCAACGGTCCATCTGCGGACACCAGTGACACCGCCGCCCAGAAAGCCTACTGGTGGTGCATTCTCATACTCGTTGGGCTGACCACCTTACAAGGTGGTCAGCCAATTGCTGGCATAGTACAGCAAACCAATAGGTCCGCTATGCTCTAAATCAGGCCCAAAGTTTAACACACAAAATCCATAGAGGAGACCACCAAGGCAAACTATCAAATAGTTTTTAATATGATATCCTGTC
>JAVSBW010056122.1:0-12939 GCA_033118305.1 Desmognathus campi
AGGATAAAACATAAGATCCTAACTCTGACGCACAAATGCCTGAATAAAAACGCTCCTGACTATCTATGCAAGGAAGTGAGCATTTATAACCCCGGTCGTTCCCTTCGATCGACAGGAATAACAAGACTCATCCCACCAAAATCCAAGCTAGCCAGGTTTGGTGGACGCACTTTCTCCTCCACTGCAGCTCAGCATTGGAACTCGCTTCCTGATGGCCTCAAATGTATAGAAAAATTTGAGGTTTTCAAGAAACAATTAAAGACCCATCTGTTCGGAGCCATAACATAGCTCCCCCCTCCTCCCTTTTACTACTGGTTATGATGTTGTGCTGCCTCCTCCCTTCAGTACTATTGAAAGATGTGCGCTGAGGCCTCCGGGCGAGTTTCGCACGTAAAACCACTATATTACTTACTTACTTACTTACAGTTTTTAATGGCCTGCAGTGTACTGATATGTGCAGGCCAGAGAAGCTGGCTGTGGGTGCAGTCTGCTCACAAAACTAAGGGTGTTTTATGACATACAAAAAACAATAGAACAGATACTGATCACAACAAATTGACTCCAGAACCTACTGTCACTCAAACTACTCCCGAGCGCCACATTTTATGCTTACATTAATCCCTTTACTGCTTTTGATGCATCAGATGCATCATTAATCATGCCATAACTTCTATTTAAAACCCTTCTCCATACACTACACTCATCTCCTTCCTTTTCAGATTGCATGGCTAACTAAATGCTCTTAAAAAGCTGCTGTTGGCTGGCTGGGAGAATCACACTGATGTTGATGCTACTGCTAATGTTATGAAGTATCCGTTAATGTAATGAAATAGAACCAACCGGGTTTATGGAACAGGGCCAGAAGGCCACTCTAGCAGCAATGGGTGCTTTACAAATACGTGGTTAACATAACATAGAAATGAAATCTTTAACGCTGAGATAATCATTTTTAATGGCAGCAGATAAGAAGATAAGGTTTCATTATCAGGCAGATTTGATAACATTCGCTGCACCTCTGCAAAGTAAATATTGCAACAAATCTGGTAGAAATTCCAAGCGAATGTCTGTGCACCAAATTTGAAGATTCGTTGCGCATATAACTGCAGGCATTTCTAAAAACATTTGTTGAGCATGCATTGCACACTCAGTGCATTCTCTGGGCATGTGCACTTCAAAATTTATTGGGGCTGTGGCTCCAGGAAATTTTGAAGTTACATTTCCATTCTGTGGCAGCGACAGGTTTTCTCCTGGTGCAGCCACCAAATGCAAATAGGAGCTTTCAAAATCAGGAGGAGGTACGCAAGGGCAGCAAAATGTGTGGTGGCCACATTCGCTGCCCAGGCGAATCTCAGAAAATATGCCTGTAAGTCTGCTTCTCTAGTTTAAAGTGAAGCTCAAGGAATATGCCTCATTCAGAGGATAATCTGTTTAAATAGTACTCAGATTCAGATTCATTTATTTAAGCTCACAATGCCGAAGGCTTGTAGGCACCAGAGTGCAGTATAAATATTAAACAATGCTCAAACAGAATAAAAAAAGCAAGGTACAGAAAACCATGAAAACATAAAACTAATTTCATCCCAAGTACTTACAATAAAATTACACCCTCCCCCCCTTCTCCTGGACAGCATCCCTTCCAACGCTTAAGGGAAACTTACTCATAAATTTGCTGATAGCTTCAAAGAGCCTGCTCAAAAATCTCTTTTCTTCTAGACTGCAAAGCTAAAATGATTAGCGTTGCGCTATTTCTTTATTTTGATGGTGTTCTATCAGCATAACCTGGGTGTGTCATGTCTTCGCCTTAGAAAAGCAGATCTTCTGGTCCTTCCTTCCATTACTGACAGTACTCACCTGGCAAAGGTTCTTCTACCTGTATCGTACCTTCTTGTATTTACCAACGTGATCGGACCTAAACAAAATTGGCCAGATTCAGGCTAGGAATGGCTAAAATTATGACAGCACAGGATAACTACCAGTTCATAAATTCTGAGGCTTAAACACCTTTGACCTCAAAGTCTGTTATCAGCTCACCTTCCTGTTTGATTCTGACTTTTGATTACTTAACTTGCACAAGTCCTTGGTCTGAAGATATGTAGAATCTGGGGTGTAGGAAGTAGGAAGCGGCAACGTTGATGAATGTTCTACAGAATTCTTGTGCCCTTTAGAGACCACATGCTTCCTGGCTGGGTGCTGGGGATTTCCAAAACTAGTGTTTGCATTTACCACTTGCAAAGGAATTGTAACTACCTAAGTACATCTATTGGTTGGAGTTAATATTTTAGTTTCCTGAAGTGTTACACTACCTTCTACTCTACATGATCCTTCTATTTGATAAGTTGCAAAAAGCTTTGCTAGAGGTCTGGGGTTCTCTAAACCTTTATAATATCCCAAGTTTCTTAATTCTTCTTCTGGGAGAGTTCCTTTCTCCTTAAATGTTATATTATGTTATGTTAGCTGGGTTTTTGCATGGTGCATCTAAACTACATTTGTGGTATCGTTGCATAACAAACCAAAGTGGAGTCTTTATCAGTCTGATTTTCATGAGACGGCACCCTCTTGTTCTCAGCATTTGGGTTTATATGTGCTCATGAACTTCACAAGGCCTGTGTGCCAAGCAACATGATTCATCCATATTTTATATAATGGTGTTTTATATATTGTTTACTTGTCGATCCTTGTTTATGGATCTTTGTTATGTGTTGTATTTTCCTGTATTTATTCTTATCCCTGGGACCCATCACTGTTATCTTCTGTGTCACAACCTCTATGTTCAATTGTATACAATTGTGACTGTCAGGGTAGGTCAGCGGCTATGTGGATATCTTACTAGGAGTGTAGATTTGTTATATACTGTTCATTTTACGGTCTTATCTCTTATAGTCAAGTTGACCGTTTGGGATCCTGGGGGTCTACTGCTCCTTCTTGGGCTTGTGTAGGAATGGGTCAGCCTCCATTTTTTAGTATAATCATGCTTAACACCCTGTTACTCATTACTTATTGTAGCTTACCTATTATGCTGTGTTATGTTAACGGGTATTTGTATAGCACCCATGACTATTGTAGTACTGCTCTAAGAGCACTGTCCAAATGCCCTCAGAGCAGATGAGTAATTTTTAAATATTTCCCCTTTGATGAAGTGTTTTATGGAAGATAGGTATAGCAAAGAGGTGCCCAGGTGCATTACGATCCCTCCCACAGGCGCAAGGCTTGAGGCGCAGGTCTGCGGAATGCCCTTGGTTTAAAGCATGCTGTAAAAGTAGTGCTATCAATATATTAAACATGCTTCTCCAAGTGAGCCACTTGTTATCATTATCAACGACTAAGTTGATGATCTTCAAATTTTTTCTCTATGGTGGACAGTGCAACCATCTATACCGGTATCGAGACAGCCTTTGCTTAATCACCTCAGCTGCATGCAGCAAGGTCCCGTCTTCGTCTCTCCACCACTCCCTTTTACCCAGTGTGTGTCCCGTGCCACCATCTGATTACCTACAGAGGATGTTTGAATTGGCATATTAGTCCATTCCTCTGCAAGGATATTTGAATCCCCAGGCGGTGAACCTACCTTGGTAGCTACTTTGCTTTGCTCTCTTCCTTCCTGTTTGTCTGTGGCTGTAAATAAAACTGATTGTTTATGCCGACATTTATTTCCTTATTTGCCTGGCTGGAGACTCCCTTGAGGCATCCCTAGGGATGGAGGCTCAGGTAAACTATGTCTGCAAAAACTCGCACTACCACTTGTCCCTTCTCAGACGTGTGAGACTTCTCCTTTCTGAGCGGAATTGTGCTACACTGGTAAAAGCTCTCATATTGCCAAGACTGGATTATTGTAATGCCCTTAAGCTGGAGCGACAAAGACCTGTGTTAACAAACTACAGGTCATACAGATTGCAGCAGTGTGTATTGTGAAAAACCTTCCGCGAAGGTCACATGTGATGGATGCTAGAAGGGAACTACACTGGCTGCCAGTGGTAATTCACTTCTAACAAACATTCCCTTTTAGTTTTCTCAGTATTTAGGAAACAATACTGTTTGAAAAAAAATTAAAAGCATGACATATAGACAGTTTTTCACAGGCTGTCATAAGAATCAAAGTAGTAAAAGGTGGGTCAGTTGCCCTTTAACCAGTGATGCCATGGAGTGTGTAACACTATAAATAATAATACTAATATAATTTTCATTATTGTCAATGTTGACAATTTTAAGCTTGTCAACACTATTTAAAACTATTGGAAATGATTTTTAAATGGTTATTAATATTTATAATATGACAAACTTTTAAGTTAAATATTTAATGAATTGTACACATCTTGGTTCCATGTCTTATTTTAGCAGGCCTTCTGCCCTAACAAAAATTTAGCAAAAGCAATTTGGATACCTTATTTTGACCCAACTACTAAAATGTCTAGTAACATATTGGTTCGATTACATTTGTAGTCTGAAAACAAACTTGAGCATAACAGATTTACAATTCCATTGATAACAAGTAGACAAACAAGCAATTGGACCAAACATGTCATTCTACCAATATAAATTAGACACATAATCAGACCAAAAATAGTTAGGTGAAAGTGATTCTAGCTTTTGCATTCTACCAAAATAATTTGATCTTTATACTGGAACCAGATAGCTTCTGGTATTTCACTCTGTAATTGCACTACTTATTCACAACACACATTCTTTCCTGTTTTGCATACAACGTTGTAATAGTTGTATTAAATTATTAAATCTGGGAACTGTGTCTCTGTGAATAGACGGTCTCGCCGAGGCCGCCAAACGCCAGCCTCTGCGAGAGGCTGGCGTTTGGCGCCAGAACTGTAGTGTTGTACATTTCTGAGTTTCTCTTGCCACAGAGTATTGTAGTGGCTTGGAAAAGTGGACTTGTTTTATCATCTGGTAAAGAAAGAGATGGTTTAGTAGTAGGATGGTTGTTGACAGCGAGCTGACTGAGTTGCAGTGGCCTCTGGCTAATAACATAACAGGTTTGTGAATTGAATATAGAGAAAAGTTGCGTATTGATTGTCATAAACTGGTTTTTCAGATAGGAATTTCTAGCCAAAACCCCTTAATTCTGGAAGACAGTATGCAGCTAGATGATTGCAGATTGAAATCCTAGTTAATTGAAGTCACAAGACCTATTAACCAAGAATGAAGTGTGACGTGACAACCTAATAAAATGTTATTGGTGGTTAGTGTGACTTGAATGACAGCTGCACAATTGAAATGCTTTTTTGTCCTCCATATTATGACATTTTTATTACTTTAATTTTGATAGGGGAGGATTAAAAAAAAGGTCTAAAGGCTAAACGTTCCTTGGCCTAAAAGTGTTTCTTTTTATTTTCAGCACAAAAATGGATTGAAGAAGCCTTCCTCTGAAGGTAAGAAAAAATCAAATATAGCTGTCCCCCAAACAGTGAAAACATAATACTTTTTTCTTTAAATATCTTTGTGTAAAAGAACCAAAGTTGAAATATTTTTGTTTATTACCCCTCACTGTAATAATTTAATATTGATTTATTTCTTGTCAGTTTTTAAGGGGCTGTATCGGGTGGCCCTTTAAATTATGCGCTTTTCTCTTTCAGGATTGCCACTTGCCCAAGACACCAGGGTTGGCCAGGTTGCAGCGCCCTAAAGTGATGCTCTGTAAAACGTTTTGAACTTGATCATGACTCTTAGGCGCCAATTCTATACAGGTTGCTTGAGCGTTCAGTGAGGCTGCAGCAACCTCACCGAACGTTCAGTGACCAACAACCCAACCGCATGATTCCCATTTCATTTTCTGCCACAGACATGAAAAAGCTGTCGGTGGCAGCGAATGAAATTGGATTCCCTGCCTGCTCAATCTATGTTCACAGGCAGGCTATCTGGCACGGAATCATGCGCTGGGCATGCCCACAGCAAGTGCGCATGCCCAGATTGATTCGCAGGATGTGAGTAGCGTCACCCTGCTCTCACATGTCTCCAGGTTTGTAGCGCTATATAAGCACTAGCCTTTACCTTTACTGTCCTTCTGAGCAGCCAATTATGACCCATTTACACATATATTCCAGACACTATTTCTTATATGAAACCCCACTATTCACTTCTATCAGTCAGTAATCTGTATACCATAAATTAGTTCACTTAATATCCTACTGCCCACTGCTGTGTATGCATTGCATAATCCAGCTTGATCTCTAAATGTACAATTGACACCTGCATGGAACCCGGTGATACGTGTCCTAAGTGCTAAACCATTAGAGCTGAATGGGTTTTAGAGTCTACCTTCATGTCATTGTGTAGAAAATATGAAACTTGCGACTGGTATTAACATATTACAAAATGTCTCATCTGCCTTTGAGTCACATGAACATCTTATTTGTGCTTATATGAAAGGAAATCAACCCTGCTAGCAAGTGACATCAGTAAACTAACAATACATCAAATGCATGTTGTGATGTAACAATTATGTTATCGCTGCTATAAATTAAGCACATATTCATTCATTCATTCATTTTATTTTTTTGTAGAGCGCACAATGCTGAGGCTTCAGGGCGCTTTGGACAGACAACACAAAGCAATATTAAAACATATTTAGGTGCTGAAAACTACTAACTAACTAACTAACTAAATAACTTGATTAAAGTGCTACTCGCCCTTGGGCCTCAGAGCACTCCGATACGCCAAAACCAAATAGGTAAACACAGAATATCATAAGACATCAAATCCAGTCAGAATACAGGTGAAAAATCAGGTAAGGTCACGAAATAAGTACGTTTTCAAGTCTTTTTTGAAGGCAGTGAAACAGTTCACATGTTTAAGATTGTAGGGTAGGGCGTTCCAGTGTAAGGCTGCTTGAGCAGAAAAGGAACGACCACCAAATGTTGTTAAGTGGAATTTAGGAGGATTTAATCTAATAGTGCCTTCAGATCTTAGTGCTCTACTAGGCCTATGGATTGACAAACAGTCAGATAGATACGAGGGGGCAGCATGATAAAGGCATTTGTGAGTCAATGAACAAATTTTGTGGACAACTCTCTGTTGTATTGGCAGCCAATGCAGATTGTTCCTTGCCTGTGAAACATGGTCTTTACGAGAGAGACCACTCACTATGCGCACCGCATTATTTTGCACAATCTGTAGGGTGTGAAGCACTTTTTTATCTGCTCCCGCCAATAGGCTATTACAATAGTCTATGCGGGAGTTAACAAGTGCTCCAGCCACTCTTGCCAGATTGTCTTTAGAGAGATAGTTCTTTATTTGGCGCACCAGTTTCAAGGCAAAGGCACATGCGGCCTTAGTTTTCAATACATGGGTAGACATGGAGAGTTTAGCATCAAGCCAGACGCCCAAGGTCTTCACTGCCGAAGCAGTTTGAATAATATTACCCTCGATATCAAAGGATGTATATACATCAGGTAATGATTCCAGGCGATATTTCGTGCCCAACAATAATAGCTCAGTCTTATTATCATTAAGAGCCAATCCATTCTGCACCATCCAATTCTGGATAATTTTAAAAATAGATTGCACCAAAGCAAGGTCAGTGGTATAACAGCCAGAGAGAGGTAGATAGATCTGTGTATCGTCCGCGTAGTTCGTAAACCCCACACCCAACTGGTCAAGAGTGTCAAAGAGGGGCCGAGTATACAGATTATATAGGGTTGGAGATAGACAAGATCCCTGAGGAACCCCTCTGACCAGCGGGGTGGGGTCTGCGGCAACGTTATCCATAAAAACTCTGGCTGTTCGATCAGATAAAAAAGAATTGATCCAGTCTGCTGCTTGAGTAGAAAAGTAAAAATTAGTCTTTAACCTCTGGACCAATAGTTCATGGTCCACGAGGTCAAAGGCCGCGCTCAGGTCTAAAAGAATGAGCAGTGTAGTATTGCCGCCATCAATAATTTTGGTTAAATTGTTCTTTAGGTCCAGCAATGCAGATTCTGTGCCGTAACCTTTTCGGAACCCAGATTGTCTTGGGTTAAGCAACTCTTCCCGTTCTAAATGAAGGCGAAGCTGGTTATGCGCAACCATGTCTAAAATCTTCAAAATAAACGAGACATGTGTGATGGGTCTATAATTAAGAGGGTCAAAAGGATCCAGACCAGCCTTCTTCAGCAAAGGCATGATCCAGGCTTCCTTCAGCACCTGCGGGACCACACCAGAAGCAAATGACAGATTAATAATTTTAACAATCAGCGGAGCCAACACATGAATAGATTTCTTGATAATATCTGCTGTAAAAACATCACCTCTATAAGCAGTGGACTTCATAGAAGATACAAGTTTAATAATCTCCTCAACGGTAACTGGCTGAAACTTAAACAATTTGCCAGGTTGAGAGGATGGAGAGCTGGAGACAAGGGGTTCAGTAGATATGGGCATAGTAGTAAGTTTAGACTTAATGGCCGCAATGTGTTTTTCAATCTTAGCAAACAGGGCAGCCTGAACCTCCTGGCACCACTCCTGAGTGGGAAAAGGAAGATTAAGAGGGGCCGCTGTACCCTCGAGTTCTTTCACCACTTTAAAAAGTTCTTTTGAAGATGATTGCGCCTCACCTATTCTAGAATTAAGCAGTTCTCTTTTAGCTGACACGATAGCCTCTTTAAAATTACTGGCAGCAAGTTTATAGGAGACTTTATTGTCCTGCGACGGGTTTCGTCTCCATGATGCCTCTGCTCTTCTTTTAAGTGTACGTGCTTTTAAGATAGAGTCAGAGAACCACTTTTTGTTGCTAGTTTCTACTTTGTGTATCTTGAGTTTTTCCGGCGCTAGATTGTCAGTGACTGTATTCAGGCAAATCCTGAATTCAGAGGTCAAAGTTTCCAAGTTGTCAAGTTTAAGGATGTTAGGCAATAAAGGTGCAATAGAATCTGTAAAGCATTCAGGAGAAATTTTAGCAATATTGCGACATCGTTTAATGACCCGTTTATGTAATGGCTTCCGTAAAGTGCTCAAGAGTGGGATAGAGCCAAAAACGAAGAAATGGTCCGACCATGGACATGGTTGAATCTTAATGTCTGTTACCTCAAGCTTATGAGATAGCACCCAATCTAGCGCATTGCCCAGCTCATGGGTAGGGCCTGTATGGTGGTAATTCAGGCCAAGGGCTTTAAGTGCGTTAAGTAGTGCAGTGCCTTCTTTATCAGAGGAGTTACCAGCCCAATAATTAAAATCACCTAATATGATAAGTTTGGTGTTGATATTCAGGAGTTCTGATAGAAGGCCAATCAACTGTTCTTTGAAAGTTGGGAGATCGGGTGGAGGCCTATAAATAATAATACAAATGAGAGATGTATTTGGATCAAGTGTAAATTTTAAAATCAAATGTTCACAAGCCTCCAAGGTAGAGGGAGGTAATTGATGAACCTCAAAATCATTCCTAAAAATGCAAGCCACCCCACCACCAATATTACCCATACGGTCATTTCTTAAAATACGATAACCATCTGGGACAGCCAGTGCAAGCGCAGGTCCCGCTGCCTCATGCAGCCATGTTTCTGAAAGAGCAACAAGGTCCAACTTATGATCAACAATAAAGTCCGCAACTTCTGTATTATATTTAACTAAGGAGCGGGTGTTGAGCAAACAAAATGCAATACTAGGCTCTTTAGCTTCAATGCGAAGTGCTTTTACAGGCTTAGCGATTGAGGACTCAGTAGCATATAAGGAGTGTGTTATAGAAAATAATAGGGAGGCTTCCAAAGGAAGGGGAGGCATACCTACATAAGGTGAAATGACTAGGTCGTCCATGATGGAGGGTATGTGGCAGGGTGAGAGGCTGTTCCAAAAATTCAGAGCATTCTTCCATTCAGGGGAAACCACATCCATACCGTCCATAGTCCGGATTTAGGAAGGGATTCGGTACTGAATCCGCGCTAGTAGACCTAAAAAACAACTTACTAGGCCTGATTGATGGGGGGAATGCTGTTCTGCTCCTCCTATTGGATTTAAGTGCGGCGTTCGACTTAGTCGATCACTCACTTTTGACACAACGCCTGTCTGAGGACTTTGCCTTCTCTAAGCATGCAGCCATGTGGGTTGGTTCTTTCCTAGCTGACAGGAAAGCTAGAGTTTTCTTAGGTGAAGTCTCCGCTGACCCCGCCCCCCTGGTGAGAGGAGTGCCACAGGGTTCGTGCTTGTCTCCTACATTGTATAATATGTACACACGTCCCCTGTTTGACCTCCTCGACCAGTTGGGGGTGGGGTTCACAAATTACGCGGATGATACCCAGATTTTCCTACCTCTCACTGGGAACTACAAAACAGACTTGTCACGTATCCAAGATCTTTTCGGTACTATTGAAAAATGGATGGTTCAGAACAAATTGGTTCTCAACTCCGATAAAACAGAGATTCTGGTACTGGGTACCAGGCACATGTTGAAATCTCTTCCCACAGAATATGAAGCTTTTCAGATCAATGATTGTGTAATTAACTCTGGTAGGGTGGTAAAAACTCTTGGGGTCCACTTGGACTCCACCCTGACCATGGGTCCGCATGTCCAGAAAGTTAGATCATCATGCACGTACATCATTAAGCTAATTAGGCAGCTAAGGGCTTATCTTTCAAAGGACAACCTTAAGAAGGTAGCTGGTGCCCTTGTTAATTCACGGTTAGATTACTGTAATGGGATGTTGGCAGGTTTAGACAGAAAATACTTGAAAACCCTGCAGGTGGTGCAGAACGACGCAGTACGGGCTGTTACTGGAGTCGCTCGTGGTGAGCATGTCTCCAACGCTAGGAAAGAGATTCATTGGCTTCCTGTTGAGCATAGGATTATGCACAAAATCTGCAGCCTTAGCCATAAATGTCTTTATAATGCGGCCCCAAAATACCTAGCCGACTGTGTAAAGACTCACAATCCGGGCAGAGAACTGCGCTCATCCAATTCAGTTAGAATCCTACCTCCCAGGTTTAGGCTGGCCACATTTGGAGGACGCTCCTTTCCCGCTCAGGCCGCAAAATGTTGGAACTCCTTGCCTCCTGACTTGAAAAATATCACAGACCTGGGAGTTTTTAAAAAAGGAGTTAAAACTTTCCTGTTTGATAGAGTTACTTAGACATGTTCTATGCTTTGATTACCCGGTTTGACCCTGCTTATGCCACTGTTTTTGAGCTGTCTTTGATCTGTACCCTACTTTCGGTGTGCTCTGAGGCCTCCGGGCGATGAGCACGTGAAACAAATTGTTGAAATTGAAATTGAAATGGCTACCCAGGCTCTTAAAACTAAATCCTCTTGTGCTTATGTGCTAAAACTTATACGCCAAATAAAGAACCTTCTTACTAAAGAAAATTTGGCAAGAGTGGCAGGAACACTCGTTAACTCGCGGGTTGACTATTGTAACAGTCTGTTGGCCGGCGTAGATAAAAAAGTGATTCACACGTTACAGATTGTGCAAAACAACGCCGTGCGTGCAGTGAGTGGCCTGTCTCGCAGAGACCATGTGACGCAGGCTAGAATGGATCTGCATTGGCTCCCGGTGCAGCAGAGAGTGGTTCATAAGATTTGTACCTTGGCCCATAGATGTTTACACAATGCTGCCCCTGCTTATTTATCGGATTGTTTATCTATACATAGACCCACCAGATCCCTGAGATCGGATGATGTTATTAGACTCAATCCTCCCAGATTTCATCTGACTACTTTTGGCGGACGCTCCTTCTCCGCCCAGGCAGCTTTGAACTGGAATATCCTGCCGAAAGATCTGAAACTTATTGATTGTCCACATGCATTTAAGAAGAATCTGAAAACCTTTCTTTTTCAAGACCCTACATGATTGTTAGACGGGCGCTGTGGATAGTCTGGCTGTTTTACCCTGTTGATGTTTTGCGGCTTACTGTTGTTTTGGTGTTGATGACTTTGGTGTGCCCTGAGGCCTGAGGGCGAGTGGCACGTAAAATAAATTATTAGTTAGTTAGTTAGTTAGGAGACAGGCATGCACCCTGTGGGACTCCACAGGTAATTGGCTCTTCTCCAGAAGTGTGACCAGACCAGGCTATTCTGGAGAGGCGGTTTGAAATAAATGACTTAATCCAGGAGATGGCTCCTGGAGAAATCAGCCCAGTCCTAAAATGTTTCTGTAACAGAATCTTGTGATCCAGAAGATCGAACGCTGCGGAGAGGTCAAGCAGCATCAAGATTCCCGCACTCCCACTGTCAATCATATCCAACATTTTATTCTGGAAATCCAAAAGGGCTGTCTCAGTCCCTGAACCAGCTCTAAAACCCAACTGCCCCAGGTGCAGGAGGTGGCTGGCCTCAAAAAAGCACTCCGAATTGACAAGTCGCCATCTTATCAACGATTTTCAAAAGCAATTGAACATTTGTTATTCGTCTATAATTAGTGCGGTCTGCAGGACCAAGTGCGTTTTTTTCCAAAAGAGGAGTAACTTGATCTCTATCAGATCTGGGACCGAATAATGGGTAAAAGTTGAGTTAGTGAATCTAGCAAAGAAAGGTACAAAAACCCAAGGCTAGTGAGCACAATCTTTGCAGGGCAAGGATCACTGAGGACAAGGGATGACTTAAGATGATTAAGGTGTTTAGTGATGTCTGCTGTGACAGATTGAAATGCAAAAATGTGAGAAATCTTGGATGGCTCTGGGGTGACGGTGGAGTCTAAGTTTGAATGAGGTGGCATGAGACAAGTGTTATCCTCAGATTCACAGATCAAAGAAGACATGTTAGCACTACCTAAAGAGATCTTACCATGAGCATTTACAATCTTGGTCTTTAAATATGACTGAACCTTAGTGCACATATCAGCATCTGAAATGAACGAATCGGCGCCTTTTGCTGGATCATTAGCTTCTTTTAGGATAGTAAAGAGCTCTCCAAGCACATTATAGACAACTTACTGGGGGAGTGGAATACAAGTGATATTCAAATCGAGCTACTCCACCCACCATCGCATAGGGGTTTAAACTGGGCCTCTATAAAATACAAAACACACAGTC
>JAVSBW010067190.1:0-12801 GCA_033118305.1 Desmognathus campi
TAAAAACTATACGAAAAAAAATTCTCATCTAAAAGGGAAAAAAGAAAGTATAGGCAGTGTTTAATCTCTTTACAAAACACCTATATATTTCTTGTGTTCATTGTGGTGACGATGCCCCTTTGAGATGAATCTATTTTATTGTGTTCATGATGAACACAATAATTATGGTAGGGCAGAGAAGGGGGCGTGGCGACGGCGGACAAGATGGCCGCCTTCCTGTGAGGCTCTCGCGGCGGCGCATCGATCAGCCTGCATCGCCGCGGAAGATGCGGCCGCTTTGATACGAAACCCGCATATCCTGGCTCTTAACAGACTGGTGAACACAAAGATGTGAATATTATTTCGAACTGTGGCGCGCAATGGCCCCTTTTTTGGTTTCTTGTGCTTGATGCCTGAACAACATGGCGGACGATTGAGGTGAGGGGGAAGTAGGAGCGGGGACCCAGCCGTGATTTAAATAACTAGGTCTAACTCAAGGGTGATCCGGAGTCTTGGAGGGGTCTTTCCCCGTGGGGGCTGGCGACGGGCTCGAGCTGTAGGGCTCGTGTTTCGTTGTCGGTCCGCGCGGTGCGAGGCTCCCGGGATCCGGGTGCCTCTTCGCTGCGGCGCTGTCGGGCAGGAGCGAGCTGAATCAATCTCGCCCCTCCCGCGGCCCCCTTGGGTTTTCGAATGCTGTCGGTGTCCCGGCTGGAGCGGCCTTTCGCATCTGGCCTTCCCCGTGACCCCCCCCTCCCTCTCCTTATTGGAATCAAAATGGATGCCGGACCTGAAATAGACACGATGACATCACAATAGCGATATAATCTAAGTATTTTTTTTTTTCTTTCTCTTCTCGCTTTTGTACTTGATTATATATGGAACTGTGGTAAATTGGCTCCCAAGTGAAAATTGTGGCTTTTTTGCGTTTTGAATGCGCACAAACATGGAGCTCTGTGGCGAACAAAATGGCGGCACCTTTAACAAAGGATCGTAGTAAATGCAGCTGACTGCACGTGCTCAATACTGCTATTGGTCTTCACAGATAGACGTTGCGAACACGTGATAGGTGCCAGATATGAACTCTAGATAGAAGAAGTGTAACACACGGCAGACGCCATTTTGTTTGTCTTTCTTTTGTTGAAATACGCTGTACAGCTTTAATTTTTTTTACCAACATGGCGCCAAAGAAAGATGCATCAAAGCAAACCACATTAGATAAATTTAAATCTCCGAGCGACCTGGGTGCCACCCCACGATCATCAACTTCCACGGAAGAAACATCACTTTCTGACACTGTGAGGAATATGTTTGCAGAGCTCCAGAAAGGGATAGCTCAGATAAATGACAAATTAGATATACATGGAACGTGTCTCACAGGTTTGCAGACGGCAGTGGACTTTTTGAAAACGAAAACGCAATTAACCGAGCAGAGGTTAGGGGACACTGAAACTGTCGTTACCGACCTCACTACACGACTTAGATTGGCAGAAACTTCGATCTCTAGTATGAAAAACAAGCAAGATGACCTAGAAGCGAGGTCTAGAAGGAATAATGTTAGGATACTTGGGCTGGATGAATCACATGCTGCCAGACCACTAGAACCTCTTATGGAAACTATACTACGTGATATACTTGGTACAGAAGGTCTCTCTGATATGTTTGTGGTTGAAAGAGCGCATAGAACACCTGCAACAAAACCCTTGGTGGGGGCCCCCCCTCGCCCGATTATTTTACGGCTCCTTAATTATAGAGATCGAGATGCAGTATTAAAACTAGCACGTGAGAAAGGTGACTTGAGATACCAGGGTTCTAGACTTTCGATATACCCCGATTTCACAATGGCTGTGCAGAATGCTAGACGTGCTTTCCTGGACGTTAAAGACACACTACGTAGTAACGGAGTTCCATACTCAATGATGTATCCAGCGAGACTACGTGTAGTGTTCAACAAAAAAACTTGGTTTTTTGATAACCCGACCGCTGCTGAGTCTTTTGTCATGGATAATTTTGGAGAACTGCAGCGTAGACCTCCGAGACCCTCCAAGGCTTCTGTCAGGCAGAGAGGACGAAAAGGAGAAGATTCTTTGAACATGAACAACTTGACAGAAGAGGACAGATTATCTGTGGCTATGGGTGGCATTTGAAAATGTGAATGGTATTGTTATTGTGATGTTACAAAACAGCAGGGCTTTTAATTTTAATTTTGGTACGGGTTGACATGTCTTGGCGGCCCCTTCTGATGGTGGTTGCAGAGAATGTATATTAGATATGTAAAACTTGTTGCAGCCGCGATGGCCTCCCCCCTTAAGCGTTTGCTTTAATTATGTATGAGTGTGAATTTTTTTTAGTGTGGGTTTTTTTTTTTGGAATGATAGATGTAGTGTGTTTTTTAGGATTAGAGGGAATCACTGGATGTAAGTTGGGGAAATGTCTAGTGTGGGAGGGTAAGGGATGTTTATTTTTTTTTATTATAGATAGTTTTTTTTTTTATGGCCGTGGACTGTGGGAGAGAGGCAGGGAGAGGTGCAGCAGATATAGGAACGCAAGATTTTTTGATCCCGGGAAACCTTAGATGAGTAAATGTGGTTATGATTGATAGGAACGCTGAGAAAATGAGAATAATGACTTGGAATGTGAGAGGTTTGAACTGCCCCATGAAAATTAGGAAAATAGGGAGATATGCAGAGCGCCAGAATATAGATGTATTAATGTTGCAAGAAACGCACCTTTTAAAAGACGCTCATGATAGAATGTTACCTAGATGGTCTGGTCCTAGAGGTGGTTCTGCATACTCTAAATATGCTAGGGGAGTCATCATCCTCACACGTAAACAGTTTCCCTTCCGATTACATACAATGAGAACTGATACAGGTGGCAGATGGATATTATTAGCAGGTGAGATAAATGGTACTAATATTCTTTTTTGTAATAGTTATGCCCCAAATTTTGACGACCCAGAATATGTCACTACTGTTCTTAAGCAATGTATGGGTTTTCCTGATTATCATTGGTGTATAGGAGGTGATTTTAACACTACATTTGATGACAAGATGGATAGGTCTAAAGGGACAAATAAAGCCACTCCTAAGGCAGCACGAGGTTGGATAGAACAGATGGGAACTTATGATATGGTGGATGCATGGCGCTTATGGCATCCAGGCGAAAGAGGATATACACATTATACTACGGTTCATGATCTGCATACCAGGCTGGATGGTTTTTTAGTTGATAGTAGATTGTATAGCTGCGTTTCAGATGTAGCTATCTTCCCACGAACATGGTCAGATCATTCTCCAGTTATGTTAGAATGTAAATTAAGATATACCACAGACAATACTTACATTTGGAGGAACAAGCCTAGAGCTTATAATGATTTGATATACAGAACCGAAATGCAAAGAACTTTGATAGAATATTTTGAACATAATGAAGGGTCAGTGGACTCTAGCGCAACTCTCTGGGAAGCTTGTAAATGTGTTATGAGAGGCAAAGCAATGTCACTGGAAGGTAGTATATTAAAAGCAATTAGAAAGGAACTTGAGATATTAGAAAAGAAACTTGATGAAGTTACTACTAGAATGACAAATTATGATACAGCTCAAGACAAAATTCTATATACTAAATTGCTGCTAGAATATGATATTGTAGCGAAAAGAGAATTGGATTATTTGTATAAAGAACAGAATGCTAGAAGATACAGCGAGGGTTCTAGACCAGGCAGATATCTTGCTAGATTAGTTAGACAGTATTCTACACCACCCATAATAACGCAGATAAATGATAAATATAGTAACGTTTTGAAAGACACTACTTCCATACTGACAGAATTTACAAACTATTATGAAGGGGTGTATAGAAATGAAACTGAAATATTAACTGAAGATATTGCAGACTATTTTAATGATATACGACTGGCCTGGGCCTCTGACATTGATAGGAAATTGTTAAATGATCCCATCACTAGTGAAGAAATTATAGTGGCTATTAAGGAATTGCAAGTGGGTAAAGCCCCTGGCCCAGATGGTCTAGGAGCTGAATTTTATAAAGCACATTGTGACTTCCTCGCGCCATACTTAAGAGATATATATCTTAATGCTATTGATGTCGGAGAACTGCCAGATACAACCAGAGATGCTCTTATTGTATCCTTATTGAAACCTGGGAAATCCCCAGAGAATCTGGATTCATATAGACCACTCTCGATGCTTAATACTGACATGAAAATTTTTACTAAAGTTATTGCAAACAGGTTGATGTATATTATGCCCTTTTTAACACTTCCAGATCAAGCCGGATTTGTACATGGTAGAGCCACCACTGATAACCTGAGATTATTATTTGCTATGTCGGACGTGGTGCAAGATACCCAAGATACTGTGGTCGCCTCACTAGATTTCCAAAAAGCGTTTGACACTGTCAATTGGACATATCTATTTGCTACACTCATGAATATGGGTCTGGGAACACAATTTATTAAAATGATTAAAACTGTATACACAAAGCCTAAAGCTAGGGTATTAATAAATAGCACCTATTCTGACTATTTTCCCATTGAAAAAGGCGTACGACAGGGATGTCCACTTTCACCTTTATTATTTGCTCTGGCTGTAGAACCCTTTGCTTGTAAACTCAGACAACGACATGTTACCATGGGTATAGTACTGCCGGAAGCTAGGATAACTGTGTCTCTGTACGCTGACGATATCTTGGTGTATATACAAGATCCTGGAGTACATGTACCGCAGTTACTAGAAGAAATTGAAAATTTTGGCTTGATGTCTGGTATATGTATAAATTGGAAGAAATCACTATTGATCCCTTTAAACGGTACGGCATGGGTTCCTGATGCGAACTGCCCTCTTATTTGGGAAAATACTAGTTTTAAATATCTTGGAATATACTATGCTAGAGACAAAAAGCAACTATACATCAAAAATTATGTTCGACTATTAGAAGATATAGGTATATTAGCGGAAAGGTGGAAAAATATCCCTCTGGATCTTGCAGGTAGAATAGGACTTGTTAAGATGATAGTGTTACCTAAATGCCTATATATTTTTCTTAATACTCCCGTGATTCCCCCAGTGAGATTTTTTACCATTCTACGTACACACATATTACAGATTGTATGGGCTGGTAAGCAAGCTAGAGTATCACACGATATATTAGTACAACCACTAACCGAAGGAGGATTTGCTCTACCAGACTTAGAAAGATACTATGATGCAGCACAGTCCTTTTTTGTAGCTAGATGGTTTAATACGCTGGACATACGCCCACATAAGTGGGCCGAAAGGGCACTAATTGACAGTAAAGATCTTAGAGAACAGGCTTTAAGGGATGATGTGATTGTGAGACCATATAAGGGGAATGTGGTTAATTGTTCTAAGAATGCTTTGAGGAGAACTAAAAAATGGGTTACAACTCCAGTTCAAGTGGCTGGAGATGTAGATATAAGATGGATACCTCAACTATCTCTGAACAATGAACCTAGATGGATCCGATATTTAGAAAGAGCAGGACTAAAAAAAGTTAAAGATTTATTTGTCGATGATTGGTTCAAGGCACAATATGAACTGGAACATCATGCTACCTTTCAAGGATGTGATTATTTTATGTACCTGAGGGTTAAAGAATCCTGTAAAAAATGGTTAACAGACTACCCCTTTCTCCCTCCTGATGATCCTGTAGTGAAACTGATCTGTCAAGAGAATGAAAACAATGTTAAAGTGTCTGAAATATATGCCACGACTTCTAGACCGATCCCGATATACTGGGATAAACTAAAAGGTAAATGGGAGGCAGATATCGGTGAGTCACTTTTGGAAGAAGAATGGATACTAGCTAGAAAACAGATAAAAGAAATTGCATCTAACTATAGGTATAAATTGGTTCAATTTAAGGTATTGCATAGAATGTATTATTCTCCATCAAGACTTTCTGGTTATTATACGGATAGAGATCCTACATGCCCCAAATGTACAAGTACAGATGCTGATTTTTTTCACTTGCTATGGTCTTGCCCAAAAATACAGAATTATTGGCTCGAAGTGTTGACTGAAACTATGAAAATACTGAACTGCGATCTGGAACTTGATCCTAAGATTTGGTTATTAGGCATAAACAACAACTTATCTGGCTTGCAAAAACGCTTATTCAACATGATAGCAATGGCTACAAAGAAAACAATAGCTGAGAAATGGATGTCCAAAAATGTACCTAGTTTAAAGCATCTAAATAACATGCTGTGGAAACACTATGAAACTGAATCAACGTATTGGAACATGATTACACCAGCATGTGCACCTAAAGATTTTTGGGCTCCACTATTGAATTATTGGTATACGCAAAATTTGACACAGGTTGACATCTAATAACAACTATTTATTCATGTCACTAACTACAATGTTTAATCTTTTTATCATTTATTTCCTCTAATTGCCTGTTATGACATGGCCGAAGTCAATGTCCCACTGTTCATACACTCAGCTTGTATCACCCGGAATCATATTAACATAATGTACTGAAAAAACGCATTTCTCCCCCCCTCCTCCCATAGGATCTTGAGGCCTTTTGATTTGGTTATAATTGAAAATATTTGTTTGTTGAAATTGTACATATAATATAAATGTATAATTTGAAGAATATTAAGATCAATGTAAGTGATATTATATATATTGGGAATAATTGTGTGTTATTGTTTTTTTAAAAAAAAATGGAAAGTGGAAATATTATTGTATGTTTATTGTAATGTTATTTTGTTTTGAAAAATTCAATAAACAGATATTAAAAAAAAAAAAAAAATTTGTCTAACATTCTCAACAGTAGGAAAATCAGTTCCCAAGGAACACATCCACTTCTGAGCCCTAGATTCCAAATCATGCGGGACACTACTTATCAAAGTAGCATAATAGTATGAAATTCTTGCATTTTTGTCAAGGAAGCCCTCTACCAGAGTATTAGTATCCTCATAATTATATCTAGTTTTTAACTGAAGATAAATCTCTCTTATCTGAAGATATTTAAAAAAATGTCGAGCTGATAGGTTGTATTGTTGGGCAAGGTCCTCAAATGTACGTAATGTTTTATTTTGCATGACCGATCCTAATGTTGTGATACCTTGTATGTTCCAAATACCTGAGATCGCATCTGTAATTGTAGGTGAAAAACTATCGTTTCCCCACAAAGGAATATACTCAGAAAAAAATCCAACTTGAAATTCTCGCATAATATTGCGCCATATTCTGATGTACCCCTTAATAAGTGTTGATTTAATCTGTGTCAATGACGCATTGTTGGGATACTGAAATAGAAAATTAACCCGATTCGGGGGGAGAAGAATGTCAAATGAAGTAAAATATACACTAGAGTTTTGAATTTCGGCAAGACGTCCTCCCATAGCCGCCCAATAATAGAAACGAAAATCGGGTAATTGAAGACCACCATCTTGTCTTCGCAAACGGAGCCAATCATAAGCCCGCCGTGTGGTTTTTTTTGCCCAGATAAATGAACTAATAATAGATTTTAATTTAGAAAAGAAAGAAAGGGGAACAAAAATAGGCAAAGCTCTAAACAAATACAAATATTTAGGTAGGATAGTCATCTTGACCAAATTAATTCTTCCAATCATTGACAAAGGAAGGGATTGCCAACGAGAGATTAATAGATCAGTATTTTTAAGTAAATAATCATAATTAAGTTCTCTCATAGTTTTAAACTTGGAGTGAAGATAGATGCCCAGATATTTAACCGAAGTACAGAGATATGGAGATACATATTCAGGGTTATTGACCGCTAAAACCTCGGTTTTATCTGTATTCAGTTTGTACCCAGAGATTACTGCAAAATCAGAGGTAGATTGTATAATATTAGCCATAATATCTTGAGTACTGTTGGTAAAAATAGCTATATCATCCGCAAATGCAGTTACTTTAATAGGCCCAACTTGTGTTGGTATCGATGGAATAGTTGGATCTTGAGTTAAGGTTTTCAACAAAGGTTCAATATAGAGGGCAAACAATGCAGGTGAAAGTGGGCATCCCTGACGAGTCCCCCTTTTTATAGAAAATAATGGTGTAATAGCCTGATTAATGATGACCGCCGCCTGCGGGGTTTTATAAAGTGTTTGAACATTTTGAATAAAAGAGTCAGGGATACCAAAACGACGCATAACACACCATAAATAATTCCAATTGGATCTGTCAAATGCTTTCTCGGCATCTAATAGGATTATGGCTAATGGAGATTGTTGTAGATTAGAGTGGTCAATAAGAATTGAGGCTAAGTTAGTATGGGATGTGGTGGAACGACCCTGAACAAAGCCATGTTGGAATTTAGAAACTAGAGTCGGGAGATGTCGATTTAGTCTAGTAGCTAATATTTTGGCATATAATTTACCATCGACATTCAATAATGAAATAGGCCTATAGGAGCCACACTCTTTGGGGTCTTTCCCCTTTTTAAGAAAAACTGATATGTTAGCCACCTGCCAACTATCTGGGGTAGGGTGACCCTCCTGTATAGAGTGACACAGATCCAATAATAGCGGTTTAAGTTCCCTAGTGAAACATTTATAGAACTCCCCGGGGATACCGTCCGGGCCAGCGGCTTTACATAAAGGGATAAATCTAAGAGCCAGGGTCAATTCCTCTGTTGTTATCAACTGAGTCAAATCTTCAGAAGCTTCTGCGTCTAGAATAGGGTATGGGAGTTTTGAAAGATAATCATCTATCATATTGCCAGAAGGGTTAATATTCTCGCGATAAAGTAATTGATAGTACTCTAAGAACCTTTGTTGAATACCCTTTTCATCAGTCACCAAATTCCGATGTAGGTCATAGACCTCTTTAATAGTTTCGTTGAATCTTTTTTCTTTGGATTGCATGGATAAAACTCTCCCGGAGTACTGACTGAACTCATAAATCTTCTGAGTTCGCATTTGTCTATTTTTAGCTATTTTTTCTGTCTCAATAGTTTTTAATTCAATCTGTAGGGCCTTGATTCTATCTAATCCATTATCAAGCCTTTGTCCCAGCCCCGCCTGATCTGCATGTGCCCTTTGGAGTTGGAGCAATCGTAGTTGAAGATTAGCAACACGTTCCTCTTCAATTTTTTTCTTTTTAACAGTATAGCTAGTAATAAAACCTCTAATATAAGCCTTAAGAGCATCCCAAACCACATGTATATTAGCAGATCCTTGATTAATCTGAATAAATTCAGTAAGGGCTTGTCGTGCTTCCTCTACAAATACTAAGTCTTTGATTAAGTTTCTATCAAAAGTCCAACGTCTAAAGTGAGTTGGGAGATTAAAATCCTTAACGGTTAATTTAATGAGTCCATGATCAGATATATGAATGGGAAGAATTTGAGAATCACTAGATTGTTCGAGTTCTTTAGATATCAAGAAATAATCCAGTCTTGAATATTGGTCAAAACGATGTGAATAAAACGTGTATTGTTTTTGTAAGAGGTTCTTCTTCCTCCAAATATCGATCAGGCCCATATTATCTATCAACTCAGTTAAATAATCTCTGGATTTAGACATATATTTAGATCTCGACGGACCTGTCTTGTCTTTATATGGATCAAGAGGAATATTATAATCCCCACACAAAATAAAGGGATGTGAAAAAGGTGCCATCTCTAATTGAATTTGTTGCCATATCTGTTTATCATCATGATTAGGGCCATATATAGCTATGATTGAAAATTTCCTGTTCCCAGGGATAGTACATAGCACATGAAGCCAGCGGCCCTCTTTACATTTCTGCCAATGAGTAACAGATATAGTAGAGTTGAAATTTAGCAAAGCAATGCCCCTAGTGTGTTGGGGAGCACAGGAGGTAAAGATATCAATAGCCCCAAATTTTTTGAGAATAGATAAGTCTTTTTCCATCAAATGGGTCTCCTGTAGACATATAATATCAGCTCTAAAAGATTTAGCATAATGAACAATATGGTCCTGTTTATCCCTGTTCAACATGCCGTTGACATTCCAACTAATTATGTTTAGAGCCATAGACTAAATCTTAATAGTACATTTACAAATTCATAAAGGACCGATATTCTTAGTCGACATTCTATCTTTTCTTTATTAACTTCTTTTATTCTTTCCCAATTGCTTATAAACAAATGCAAAATTAAACCCCGTGGTGCAGTAAAAAATTGATTCTCATTTATTCCCCCTCCCAGACCCAGTTCCCTTGACTGGGGCCCTACTTCCCTCATACCACCCAACCTCTGAGGCTTGGCTAATTAAGCGCTGTTGGGAGCGCTGGGGACTGGATAAACCAGGAGCCCACCCTTCCTAAAAGGTGTACAAAAAAAAAAAAGGCTATTAGTGAACCATTAACGAGTCTATAGATGGTTGTTGAGTTGACACAAGACGATCTAACTCAGCTTGTGCTTCTTCTTTAGAATAACAGAAACGAGTATGGTTTCCCATAATGACTTTCAGTCGTGCAGGATCTTGGAGATAAGCGGAGGCTCCTATTTTACGAAATTGATCTATGAAGGGTTTAAGTTCCCATCTTATAGTTGCAGAAATAGGTGAAATGTCTGTTCGGGAGAAAAGGAGCATTCCTTCATAGCTCCTTGGTTTAGTGGGTCGCGTTAACTTGGCCATTTCATCCCGAAGTAGCAGGCTTCCATACACTACAGTAAAAGGTCTGGGGTATTTTTGAGCAGACGACTTGGAGGTGAGAACAGCAGGAGTCCTATGTGCCACTTGGATTTCATGATTCAAATCCCAATCCTGAAGTTCAGGGAAAGCTTTTTGAAAAAGTTCAACAATAAAAGACCGAACTTTAGACATGTCAGAGCCCTCAGCGCCTTCCGTAATACCAAACCATTTGAGGTTCCTTTTACGGCTTCTATCCTCCAAATCTTGTGTCTTTTTTCTTAAGCTAAGAACCTCACGTTGTGCAGCATCCATATTTTTATGCAAAACTTGCAGTGAGTCTTCTGAAGTGCTTTGACGGGATTCCAACTCTGTTATTCTGGTAAGGGCTGCCGAAACTTGCTCCCCCATATTACCGATTGACTGACTTAATTCTTTCAGCCGGGCATCAGTCTTTGCTTGAGAGGTGGCAATCTCTTCAGTAATATTTTGTTGGCCCTTGCCAAGGTCGTCCAGTCTAGAGGCAATTTGTTGCAAAATATGCTCAAAACTAGAGCTAGTCTCATCAGAAGAAGAAGCCATATTAGTTGCAGAAAAAAACAGACTTGAAGATTCAAGACAAGCCTGTTTAAAGTCTGGTGAAGTTATAGAGGAGGTATCAGATGGACTGCTACTAGATTGTATTTGCCCCTGTTTCTGTCTCTGTACCTGCTGCTGTCGACCTCTTTTACCAGAGGTTATTCTAGGTATATGGTCCTGAACCTGCTGCTGAAAGATATCACAATACTTGGTCACAGGTGATAGTTTAATGTTTTCGCCCAGTCGTGTTGGTCCCTCTTGCAGCTGAGAAAGAAGTGAATCTGCTCCAGCAAGCAACTGACTTGTAGAAATTTTAAGAGTTTTAACTAGCAAAGAAGCGGAAATGGTTGAAGGTTGGGAGGGGGGAGGTTGTGCAGACAGGTTTTTACAAACAATGAGACCTTCCTGAGTTTGTGCAAGGGCCTCAGAGACTGATGCAAAAACCGATATTTCAGATGCCTCATTAAAGCACTCAGAATCCGAACCCTCTATAGCTGGCAAACAAACTGGAGTTACAGTCTCAACATTGTCTCGCCCCCTCCCAGTCACCAAAGAACGTTCTAATGCAACAATATCGCTCCCTCCCTTTAATGGAGAATTAGCAGGCACCCCTACCTTCAGTTGCAATGTCTGTATTCGTTCCTCTCTGGTGCTACAATGTGTAGAAAGTGCCGAGTGGGCTGGAGAAGAATCACCCAGCCGTGTAGCAGTGCAGCCCAGCCCTGCTTGTTGAGTGGCGTGTGCAGCTTCAGTGAATCCGTCCGTCAGCTGTGTGAGACTGGACTGCAAGGCGGGCGTGCTCTCTGACAATCCGCCGCTCAGCTGACTGGAGCTACAATGAAGCCGGCTTTCCAGCTGGCTCTGGAGGTCAGAAAAAGAAGTATCAGCCCGATCTTTCGTTTCACAAGAAACAGTTTCACAAGAAACAGTAAGTTGCAATTGAGAGGGTTGGTCCGCAGATGCCGAGGGTTGTTGCAGCGTCTGCTGCTGTATCTTCTGGGATGAAATCAAAGGAAAATGTGCAGAAATTAGCCCACTCGGTGCTCGCTGGGTAGATGCCAAATCCCTGCTTTGTTGAGAATAATTAGAAACGCGAGCAAAAGCTCGGTCTGAAGGGCAGGGGCGCTGCTTCTCTTGCTGTATAGTAAGTTTTTTGTCTTTAATGTTGCGGTTCTTCTTTGGGCTCTTGCAGGAAGTTTTAATCGTTTTCTTCATTGAAAGTGCAATTACAGCGCTGGGCCAGGAGGAATTGAGCAGGTTCATAGAGTGCTGGGGCAAACGACCAGGGCGCCGACACAGAGTCCAAGCATACCATATCCACATAATTGGTAAAACGACAGTTTATTAAAGTTTCGAGATCTAGAAACAGCCCATTAAGGTTAGAAAGTCAAGGGACTCCTCTTAGTTCAATATTGGGTCATCTATGTTGGTTATTTTCCATGCTTCCACCTAGTATTCAGGGTAGGCTCCCAGGAGCTGGCACGCCCGCAGCCTCACACGGCGGCCATTTTCCCCTCAATCAAGAACATTTTTCTTATTGAAAAACAATGGGCCTATCTTGATTCATTGTTTGAAAAAAATGATTTAAGAGAATTCTGGAAACTCATTGGTAATCTTTCTGGCCC
>JAVSBW010078213.1:0-12744 GCA_033118305.1 Desmognathus campi
TGCAATACAACACATTTTTGTGGGGTGTGTTGGTGTAAATATGTTTTTATCCACACTTGCTGTGTGTGTTCGCTTTCCAGAATGAGGGGCTGGTCTTTTTTTTTTCTTTTTTTTCTAGGGCTGGTTTGAGGGCCCAAGACCAGTCCTAAGGGTGAGCGTTGGCTATGAGGAGTATTGAAAGTTTAAAGACTCTTCCATTGCTTCCTGTAATGTAGGTAAAGCCTTACTTGCTGTGATGGTATTGCAGGTGTGTCACTCCTCCCCCACAGCCAGTAGTAAAAACTAGTTGAATGAAGGGGCGAAGGACTGTCAAAAGAAAAAAGGTCTTGCCTTGAAAAAACCCTTGAGAGATGGTTATGGAGTCTTCAAGTGGAAAAAGAATTCCAGCACTCTAGCAACAAGGTATGGTGTGAGACAAGGAAACAGGAAGTAGCTGGAGCAGGAGGAAGGAGAGGAGGATAAGGACCAGGAGGCACAAGGAATCAGGAAGGGAGCACAGGATAAACTGGCCTATACAAGACTAACTTCAGCTCTTGCTGAAATCTTCTAAAAATCTGATAGCCTCTAGCATGAGGGACCTGGACAGGTTGGATCAATGGGCAGAGGCCAAGGGGATGAGGTTCAACATGGCTCAGTGCCAGGTCCTATACTTTGGCCACAACAACCCCATGCAGCACTATTGGCCTGGGGGAGAGTGGCTGGAAAGCTGTGCAGAGGAAAAGGATCTGGGGGTGCTGGTTGATGCTCGACTGGACATGAGCTGGCAGTGTGCCCAGGTGGCCAAGAAGGCCAATGGCATCCTGGCTTGTATCAGAAACAGTGTGACCAGCAGGGCTAGGGAGGTGATCGTCCCCCTGTACTCGGCTCTGGTGAGGCCGCACCTCGAGTACTGTGTTCAGTTTTGGGCCCCTCGCTACAAGAAGGACATCGAGGTGCTTGAGCGGGTCCAGAGAAGGGCGACGAAGCTGGTGAGGGGCCTGGAGAACAAGTCCTACGAGGAGCGGCTGAAGGAGCTGGGCTTGTTCAGCCTGGAGAAGAGGAGGCTCAGGGGCGACCTTATTGCTCTGTATAAGTACCTTAAAGGAGGCTGTAGCGAGGTGGGGGTTGGTCTGTTCTCCCACGTGCCTGGTGACAGGACGAGGGGGAATGGGTTTAAGTTGCGCCAGGGGAGTTTTAGGTTAGATGTTAGGAAGAACTTCTTTACTGAAAGGGTTGTTAGACATTGGAACAGGCTGCCCAGGGAAGTGGTGGAGTCACCCTCCCTGGAAGTCTTTAAAAGACGATTAGATGAAGAGCTTAGGGATATGGTTTAGTGGGGACTCTTAGCGTTAGGTCAGAGGTTGGACTCGATGATCTGGACGTCTCTTCCAACCTAGAAATTCTGTGTGATTCTGTGTAAGAGGGGAGCCTGCCCTCGAGATTAAAAAAAGGCAGCACGATGAAGTTACATCAATAAAGAAGCAGGAACAAGAAGTGAAGAGGAACAGACTGGCAGAATGGAGACCAGGACAGGAGCAGGCACATTGATTGCCTCATGAAGATAGGTTCGGCCAAACTCAATAAACCGCTCAGAGAAGCTCGTACAGAAAGTCGCACACAACTGTCTCTCGCTGGTAAGCAGTTGCGCGTTATGGGGAATCATACGTCCTCAGGAACAAAGACCGTCCTGGTCACCTCACAGCTTATTCTCCTTATTAACAATTGGACAGTTTATGAGCCTCAAATATGGGACCAAACTGAGGTCAAGGTGTGGGACTCTGCAACTAAAAATGGCAAGGTTGCAGTGGGATTTATCGGCACCTGGCGAGCAGCCTCGGAGGCCTTAAAGAGCCCTGTGGAGCCACAATCACAAATGTGTGGCTTGCCAGACAGTGAGGGAGCTGCGGGCCCCTTTACTGATCCTTCTGCTACGCCATGGGCCCCTCTGCTGCTACAGCCATCGAAGGCTTTTGCTGTTGCTCTCCCTGCTGACCTGGACGTGCCTTTTGACCCAGGCCTATTGGCCTTCGCAAGGAGATGGATATGCTTTTCTTCGATCTGGGAAGAACGGGATACATAAGGCCTGATGACCGAGTTGCTTGACAACTTAAAGCGAGACACATCGCTCAAAAGGAATGGAAAATGGAGACTGTTAAGTCATGGAACTTAAAGGATTGTTTGTTACCTTTTCTGATCATGCACATGTATAGGCGTACTCGATTTTTATTAAGTTATGGAACTTAGAGGATTGTTTGCTACCTTTCCTGATTGTACGTATGTAGAGGCATACTTGTGTTAGTATGTAAAAGCAATGTTCTGTGTATATTTAGAACGTTTGATGTTTGTGTGCGAGTGTTGGTGGAGCGTAGACTCACGCACACCCAGCGCTGTTTGCTTGCCTTTTATGCCTTTTATAGCTTTTCTACCTTTTAGAAATATTTGTTTTATAAATATTACAAAATTCAGATTGAGTTGAGACCTCATTTATAACAATAACCAAGTGTTCAAATCTCACCCAAAGGCATCCCAATGGGGGGGGGGGTGGAAGGGGGGAGAGAAAGTCTCAGCCCATCGACTGGTCCCAGGAGTCAGGGGGTCCTAAGGATGCTGTATTCCCTCGGGGTGGTACCTCCCCTGATGGTGGTATCCTCCCTAACATCCCCTCTCTCTTAGGCCAATTTATATTATTTTCTCTCTTTTGGGTGGCTCTAGTCAAGCACATCTTAGTTATGATTGGTGAAAAGTTCTCCCGTCTCCGTTTAAAGTAATATGCTCCGAGAAATTCAGAGCGCATGCTCGGTGAGGGGTGGTTGCTACTAAACAAAGCAGGAGAGATTAAAGCCTCCTTCTTCAAGTCAGTAAGATACTGGGCTACAAAGATGGCGAAGGGCCTAGAGGGGAAGTCGTATGAGGAGCGGCTGAGGTCACTGGGCCTGTTCAGCCTGGAAAAGAGGCGGCTGAGGGGGGACCTCGTCGCGGTCCACAGCTTCCTCACAAGGGGGAGTGGAGAGCAGGTACCGATCTATTCTCTTCAGTCACCACTGATAGGAACCCATGGCAATGGTGTCAGCCTGAGGCAGGGGCGGTTTAGGCTGGACATCAGGAAGAGGTTCTTCACGGAGAGGGTGGTCGCACACTGGAACAGGCTCCTACGGGAAGTAGTCGCTGCACTAAGCCTGTCAGCGTTTAAGAAGCATTTGGACTGCGCCCTTGGTCACGCGGTCTGAATTTTTGGGTACACCTGTATGGTGCCAGGAGTTGGACTCGATGATCCTTATGGGGCTATTCCAACTCGGGATAATCTAGGATTCTATACCCGCCTTTGGTTTCAGTGAGAATTCAGGCCCTGAAAACAACCAAAGTTTCTTCTGGGTGGTGTTTTTTTTTTCTGAATTGGGTAACTTCATTTCCCTTTTGAAGACTTACGAGGATGTCGTAACAAAACTTACAAGGGCAGAAAACAGTACGAGAGGCATAGGCTACTTGGCAGCCGGCAGCAGACTATAGGTATGAAATTATCAATGCAGACAAATATAGTCTAAGCAATGTGAAGCGTTCCGGCGTGCTTACGATCTGCCAAAGGCCAGAAAATAGCACCTTCATTTTAAGACTGGATCAAAAAGGAAACAGAAACAACAATAGAGAAGGAAATCTTCCGTCACCTAAAGATCCTTATAATTTTGCAACTCCTGCAGGTGTCCAAAAGAAATTTTGCCCCTGCCCCCAAATTCCCCCAGAGAAAAAAATAAATAAATAAATAAAAATACAGACAACAAAATGCGACTCTGCGCCCCGGCGACTCTGCCCTTTTTTCCATCTTTTAAATACTTAACAACATTCTTCACATTCAGGGTTACCTTTGTGCACTTGGATTTAGGAGGCCTTTTTTTTTTTTCCCCTCCAGTGCTTGGAATGGAGCCTAGAATCCACCTAAGTAATTTCACGGAAAACTGACAAGGTGAAGGAAGTACTCAACGTCCTCAGCAGTAATAACCACAGAACCCAGGAACACTTACCTGTAGTCTTCTGAACTCGAGTCACTGCCAAAGCGCTTCGCTGTGAAATATCGCCACCAGCGTTTTACTGAAGAAGGCACCACCAATGTAACTGGCTCATAGAGTCTCTAAAGCTCTTTCACAGAGAGGGCAGAAACCATGAAGGAAAAGCAGCCTGCTGGGGAATGCTGAGCCCAATTCACCACAATAGAAAAACAACCTAGACCACCCAAGACTCAGTTTCTTCTGGGGAGGCAATTCCCCACACATGTCCTCAGGCTTCCTATATAGCAAAGGTAAAATGACCAACACCTGGCCGGTTTCACTTACCAAGGGTGGAGCCAAGAGGCCTTGTGGAATAAGCTCGTCTACCTGGCTTCAAAGTTTTAAGGTCAATTGCTCCTTATCACTAGTAGAAATAACCTTACAAGGGGCTTAGTGGTTAGAGTTGACCTAATGAATTACCTACAAAATTTGCATGAAGCTCATATTTCTGTTAGTCATTCTGTGAGGAACATTAGTACAGAGCCTGTTAAAAGATAATAGTGTAGGATCCCGGGATATAACCACAGTGCAGGCCGGCAAAAATCATAGAAAGACGGATTTATTAGAAAGATTCAGTATGACATCAATCCTTTCAATTAATGGTTCACTGATTTGTTTGAAACAATGCATAGAGGGTTACTGGGATTAGTCAAAGGGGGATTAGGTGTGTTACTATTAAGTTGTGTTACTTTCTATTAGATTGTGTTACCATTAAGTGCTTACAGTAATTATAGTGTCATTAGGGTTAAGTTGTATAGTTGTGTCGATCACCATCAAGTGATTAGGTTTAAGTGTGTTACTATTAAGTTGTGTTACTTACTATTAGATTGTGTTACCATTAAGTGCTTACAGTAATTGTAGTATTATTAGGGTTAAGTTATATAGTTGTGTTATGTTATGTATTTGACATCTGCTGTAAAACCAAGTACTGCTTGTACAAAAAGAAAACAGGGGAATTGTTGGGAATTGGCATAATTGTTCGATCTAAGCTTCCTTTAAGCAACCAGGGGTAGGCCTTAGAAATCTCATGGCCTGCTGTAGCTGAGCAAACCAAGCTGCCAGAGTAACTGTGAGAAGCTCCCACTGCAATGACTCCCACATCACCCAATTAAGGAACTCAGATAATATTGTTATCAGCAGCTGGCCTCAAGGACTAGGGCTACGTGACCGTTAAGCACAAAGGGGTTGTTTACCTAACTTCTAATCAGAAGGGGGGGTTCTTTTCTTGCAGGTGGTGTTATTTTCTTAACGGTTTGTCTGAGTGCTTTTGACCAATAATCTTGTGTGAAACACTGTCCACCCCTGTAAAGTTCACTATAAAAGTTGGGCTATTCGGGCAATAAAATGGTGAAGCATGATCTGACTCTGCTGGTGTCTGTCATGCTTTCGTCCGTGCTTCGCAACAGGTGCCATCAGCAAATTTGCTCAAAACACCTTCTAGTCCTACATCTAAATCGTTTATAAAAACATTGAAGAGGACTGGCCCTTAAATGGAGCCTTGAGGGTCCCCACTAGTGACCATGTGCCAGCCTGATGTGGCCCCATTTACCACAAGCCCTTGAGCCCTGCCTGTCAGCCAATTGCTCACCCATCGCATGATGTTTTTGTTAGGTTGTATGCTGGACATTTTGTCCAGTAGGATCCCACGGGAAACCATGTCAAAAGCTTTGCTCAGGTCCAAAAAGATCACGTCAGCTGGTTTCCCTTGATCGACCAGATGGGTGATCTTATCATAAAAGGAATTCAGATTTGTTAGGCAGGACCTACCCCTCATGAACCCATGTTGACTGCATTGTCCCCCAGGTGCGCTTCAAGAACTTCAAGGATCATCTTCTCCATAATTTTACCAGGTGCTGATGTGAGACTAACAGGCCTGTAGTTGCCACGGTCTATTTTCTTGCCCTTCTCGAAAATTGGTACAACATTTGCCAGCTTCCAGTCCACTGGGACCTCTCCAGATTCACAAGACCGTTGAAAAATAATTGAGAGAGGTCCTGCGATGGCGTCAGCCAGCTCCTTAAGCACCCTGGGATGAATCCCATCTGGACGCACGGACTTGTATAGATCCAGGTGGAGCAGCAAATCCCGCATATGTTCAGGATCAGTTGGGAGTTTATCGTGCCCACCGTCGTGGTCCTCCAGCTCAGGGCACCCGGGGTGTATTTACTTCGGCTGCGTAGAAGCTATCGCGCATAAATGCCAGGATCCGGATCCTCACTCACTATTCAGGTCAAGGACTGGGCTGCAAGTTTTGGCTTCAATTTGGTTACCTGCCTACATTGCTGTTTCCTGGCAGGTCATGGGAAGAAGATTAGCTGGCTTGCAGCAGCTTACATACACGTGGCTTTTGGGCCGCAGTCAAAGTGTTCCTCTAGATCTGGAAGTTTGAAGATGGTTGGAAAAGCCATCTGAGTGGTTAGAAAGCTGCCTGGCAGAGAAGGACCTGGGAGTACTGGTGGCTAGTCGACTCAATATGAGGCAGCAGTGTGCTCAGGTGGCCAAGAAGGCCAACAGCATCCTGACTCGTATAAGAAACAGCGTGGCCAGCAGGACTAAGGAAGCGATTGTCCCCCTGTACTTGGCTCTGGTGAGGCCGCAGCCCAAGTACTGTGTTCAGTTCTGGGCCCCTCGCTACAAGAAGGATATTGAGGGGCTCCAGTGAGTCCAGGGAAGGGCAACAAAGCTGGTGAGGGATCTGGAGAACAAGTCCTACGAGGAGCAGCTGAAGGAGCTGGGCATGTTCAGCCTGGAGAAGAGGAGGCTCAGAGGCGACCTTATCGCTCTCTACAGGTACCTTAAAGGAGGCTGTAGCGAGGTGGGGGTTGGTCTGTTCTCCCACATGCCTGGTGACAGGACGAGGGGAAATGGGCTTAAGTTGCACCAGGGGAGGTTTAGGTTGGGTGTCAGGAAGAACTTCTTCACCAAAAGGGTTGTTGGGCATTGGAATGGGCTGCCCAGGGGAGTGGTTGAGTCACCATCCCTGGAGGTCTTTAAAAGATGTTTAGGTGTAGAGCTTAGGGCTACGGCTTAGTGGAGGACTTGTTAGTGTTACGCCAGAGGTTGGACTACGTGATCTTGGAGGTCTCTTCCAACCTAGGTGATTCTGTGTTGTGGTCTCCAAGCTGGGATACAACCACCTGTTAGTTCGGCAAAACTGAATTTTGCGTTCCTTGCGCTAGCTGTTCCTTCGCCTCCTCCTCAGAGACAAGGACATGCATCTCTTTCACGCTCCTTCATTAGTAAGTAAACCAGGATAGATAAAGCCCCTTTCTTCATGTCAGTAAGATACCTGCCTTTGGTTTCAGTGAAAATTCAGGCCCTAGCACCTGAAGTTTCTTCTGGATGGTGTTTCTTTTGTATAGGGTAATTTCATTTCCCTGTTGAAGACTTACAAGGATGTAGTAACAAAAGCAAAGGCATAAAACAGTCCAGGAGGCATAGGCTGCTTTTGAGCCTGCAGCAGACTATAGGTATGATATTATCATTTCAGACAAATACAGTCTACGTAACGTGAATGGTTCCAGCATGCTTGCAATCTGCCAAAAGCCAGAAAATGGGACCTTCATTTTATGACCAGATGGAAAAGAAAAACAACAACGACAAAAATTAAGAAAAGGAACTTTTCCTTCACCTAAATTTTATTATTTTGCAACTCCTTCAGGTGTCCCCAAGGAATTACCAACACCCTCCTATCCCCTCCCCAACCCTCCCCCCCAAAATAAATAAATTAATTAATTAATTAATAGAGGGACATTGTGGCAAAGAGGTATAATTTCAGTTCACACCAGAAGACATTCTTCTCACTGAGGTACAGCTAAGCCCCACAAAGCATCAAAACAAAACAAAAAAAAAAGAATGCCAACAAGGGATGTATCTACAAGTTAGTTTTATGTGCCGGCATTATTTCCTTGTCTGGTGTCGCATTCAGGGCAAGATCTATCTGGGGGGGAACGTGTAATGCCATGCAAGGTTGTTTGGTGGTATGACTGACAACATGACTTTAAAATTTTGAGCTGTTTGTATAGAAGCAAAGTACAGAAGAGTACACTATCCCCCAGGGCAACGTAGAAACTACCTGCTGCTTCTCAGGTTTAAAAGTTAAAAGGTGTAAGCAGCTGTTTGAGTACAATACTGACGTATACATGAACAGTTTCCTCTCCAATGTCCAAGTTGGTGCGCAACATTTTTCATCGTGCTCTCAGATCAGGATTCTGATTCTAACAATGGTTCCTAGTGCAAACTTCCAGAGAAGAGGGAAGCAAACCAGTCCCGACTGCTTTGAATGAGACGGAGAGAGCAAGCAAACGTAAATGAAGAAGATAAACCTGTAGGGATGTTTTCAGATAATTGCCACTGTCCAAAAGCTTTAAAGTGGTTGAATCCTTGAAAGTTCATTCCTGAAAACTCTGGCTGCATCACTGAATTTGAAGGAGTAAGATAGACTTGCACCATCGCAGAGCCTCAGTCACAGTTTAAATGGGCACTGCCTCTAACTTCACAAGAATGAAAGAGAAAAGGTCATCTTTCTACCTTGTCAGCTACTGGCAGACCTAGAGAAAGAAAAAACAAGAGTTGTTAACATTAAGATGTAATGGTTTTTTTTTTTAGGACTTCTCACCAAAGGTGTAATATTGAGTAGTAACCTGACAACAAATGAAAGGGAAGATGAAAGAGTAGAAGGTACTTGCATGGCCTTAATTTACGTGGCAATTGACAACAACCACAATCCGCAATGATTTCTAAGTGCCTTACACCATTGACCCCTGAGGCACAAAAACGGGATTCCCATATTAGGTAAGGGGAGTACAATCCCTCTCAAAACACGGGAGTCTGGGGTACACGACTGAGTACTGAAAATCTTAAGACTAGGATGTTCACATACCAGAAAGGAAACTCACATTTTAGCACTAAACAACTATCTGTAGAGACAGGCTGGGAACCGGTTCTTGTTAACCCAGGGTCCATTTCAGCATCTTCAAAGCTAAAGAAATGGTTGACTGCTCTGTTGAATTGTGTTCCAGGCAGAAACACTCACGTTCCTATTAACATAAAGAGCTTAATACCTTGTGTAATAAATAGCTCAGTCTTCAAAATAGGACTATAATCAAAGTTTACAATTTATTAAAGGAATAGAGGTAAGCAAACCGCGCTGGGTGCACCGGGAGTCTCTGCTCCACCAAGACGCACAGCAGTTACATCAAGCAGCTGATTTTTATGCTCCTAGGCTAATACATATTCATTACTACTTCTAAATAAAACGGGGTTATTATAATTAGTTTCCGGAATCCAAACCCTCCTACTGGAGCATGCGTATCAGTCTCCAGCGGTCCCTCTGGGGGTCTCTCGTGCTGAAGGCTCATAGTCTTCCTCCCTCTTGTCCAACTTGGCTGTATGTCAGAGACTTGTGCAACGTCCCCTGCAAGCTTTGTCTTTTAGTTGTTCTTCAGCTCTCCCCGTCTCCTTGATCTCCTGCCCAGATATCGGAGACTTGCATAGTGTCCCACGCAATAGTCATCATAGTTAGCAGTTATTCTGAAACCCCCCAAATACCAGAGACTTCAAGGAAAAGTCTACAAATACATTTCCCTTCAAGCTCTCTATTGACACAAATTGCTAAAACATTCCTTTGCAAGATACAAGAACTATATACATTAACCACTCTGTTTTTCTTAGACTTGTGTTTATACAAGGGTATGTAAGACAGAAGGTCACATTCATCATACAATGCGGCCCTAGCATTGTTCCATACTGACACGAGTCAGGTGAACATATCTCACACTTGCTTCCGTCCTAAAGATGAGTTTGGGATTCAAACATACCCCCTCCAAGATGAACAACTACCTTAACTTTGTGGGGTTGATATTCTGCATAAGACATTCGTAACGTCAAGCTTCACAGCTTCTCCTCTGGATGCAGGAAAGAGGTTACAGATGTATAAAAGGGCAAGACAACTTCCAAAAATGCATTGCATTGCCACAAAACTACTTTAACGTATCCCTGCAGGCACAGAAACTCCTTTGCAAGCCACCACAGATTAGACATTATGGCTAGAGAGCGTGGAAAGGATTGTTGAACAACTCTATGAGCGACTTCTGCGGCAGACTTGTGTGTGGTGGTTTTACCGTGCTGGGCAGCTAAACCCCACAACCGCTCTCTCACTCCCCCTCTTTTAGATGAGGAGGGGGAGAAGTAAAGCAAAGAACAACTCACGGGTTGAGATAAGGATAATTTAATTAAAGGGAAATAATAACTACAATTAAACAAAGATTATTATGAACTAAACAATTTAACTAAAAGGAAATAAAAAGGGAAAAGGGAAGGGGAAAGGGAAAAAATAAAAAGAAGGGGGGAAAACAAACAAATAAAATAAATGAAGGCTATGTGGAAGTGCAGAGGAAAGAAATTACTCTCTACTTCCCACAAATGAGCGATGATTGACCACGTCCTTGAAGCAAGGCCTCAACGCACGCAGCCGGTGTTCGAGAGGAGGACCGACGTCTTCCAAACGAGAGCCCACCCCTCCCCTCTTCTTCCTGTTTCCACCTTTTATTGCTGAGTGTGACATCACATGGTATGGAATATCCCTTTGATTGGTTTAGGTCAGCTGCCCTGGTGATGTTTCTCTCCTCACCTTTTGCCCACCCCCTAGGAGGGTTAGAGAAAGGCCTAATACTGTGCCACTGCTGCTCAGCAGTAGACACAACACTGGTGTGATAACACTGCTGTTCCAGCTACAAGTACAGAGTACGGCACTGTATGGGCTGCTGCAGGGAAAGTTAACATTCCAGCCAGACCCAGTACAACCTCCACCCCTTATTCCATAACATTTGTGTCACACTCAGATCCCCATACTTTAGCATACAAGCATTCTCATCATTATTCCTTGTCCTTTAACAGGACAAGGATTTAATAGGACAGGATTAATAGGCAGGTGTATCTTCTCATTCCATAGGTCTTTCTTGGAAAATGTTCATAAGAACTGTTGATGATTAGGTCTTCATCTTCCAAAGTGGCCACTCAAGGCAGGTGGAGTTAGATGTCTGGACGCGAGCACCAGCTTAGCTCAAGTCCTTGTTGCACTGCCCGGCTCCTTGCAACGTTGACCTGTCGTTGGTTCTACAGCATCTTCCTACAACATATAACTTAGATTACAGATTAGTTTTCTCTCAGTGTCAAATCTCCTTGGGGCACACACTTGATATCCCCATTCTTTTGCATGACCCACCAGGTATACCCTGGTCCTTGGGCGAAGACAATCCCACGAGTGGGTTTGCCTTTTCCCGAGGCAGGAGCAACCCACACTGCCTTCCCCATCCACCTTCCTATATGCACTACGGGAACTTTAGCTCCTTTCACAGTGTGTAGGGGTTTTGTTTCGGCAGGACCAGCACGGCTGTCAGACCCCCTATTGTTAACTAGCCAAGTGGCTTCTGGTAGATTTGTGTCCCATTGTTTCCACGTCCCAGCACCTAATGCTCGTAACATAGTCTTTAACAGTCCATTGTACCTCTCAACCTTCCCAGAAGCTTGTGGGTGATAAGGGATGTGGTACACCCACTCAATACCATGCCTCTTTGCCCAGGAGGTAACAAGATTGTTTCGGAAATGGCTTCCATTGTCAGACTCAATTCTCTCCGGTGTACCATGACGCCACAATACTTGTCTTTCCAGGCCCAAGATAGTGTTTCGGGCCGTGGCATGGTTTACAGGGTATGTTTCCAGCCACCCAGTAGTTGCTTCTACCATGGTGAGTATGTACCGTTTGCCTTGGCGGGTTTTTGGAAGTGGTCCAATATAGTCAATTTGCCAGGCCTCACCATATTGAAACCCTAGCCATCTCCCCCTGTTCCAGGGAGATTTTACCTTCATGGCTTTCTTGATTGCAGCACAGGTCTCACACTCATGGGTAACCTGTGTGATGGCTTCAATGGTCAAGTCCACCCCTCGATCACGAGCCCATCTGTAAGTGGCATCCCTCCCCAGATGTCCTGATGTTTCATGGGCCCATCGAGCTACAAACAGCTCACCCTTACGTTCCCAGTCTAGGTCCACCTGAGCCACTTCAATTTTCGAAGCTCGATCCACTTCTTCGTTGTTCCGATGTTCATCAGTAGCGCGACTCTTGGGCACGTGGGCATCTACATGACGTACTTTAACATCCAGGTTTCCTACCCGGGCAGCAATGTCTTGCCACAGGGTAGCAGCCCAGATAGGTTTACCTCTGCGCTGCCAGTTGCTCTCTTTCCATTGCTGCAGCCACCCCCACAGAGCATTTGCCACCATCCATGAGTCAGTATAAAGATACAATACTGGCCAATTTTCTCTTTCGGCAATATCTAGTGCTAATTGTATGGCTTTTACTTCTGCATACTGACTCGACTCACCTTCCCCTTCCATGGCCTCTGCAACTCGTCGTATGGGATTCCACACAGCAGCTTTCCATTTCCGATGACTCCCTATCACACGGCAGGATCCGTCAGTAAACAACGCATACCGCTTTCTGTCTTCTGGCAACTCATTGTATGGTGGTGCCTCTTCAGCACGGGTTACCTCTTCTGTTGGTACTCCGAAATCTCTGCCTTCCGGCCAGTCCATAATCTCTTCCAGGATTCCTGGGTGGTTAGGTATGCCCATTTGAGCCCGCTGTGTAGTTAACACTACCCACTTACTCCACATAGCATCAGATGCATAGTGTGTAGTGGGAATTTTCCCTTTGAACATCCAA
>JAVSBW010089272.1:0-12652 GCA_033118305.1 Desmognathus campi
TAGCTAACGTGTGGCTTTACTTCAAAGGATCAAGTTCGAGGTAAGCCATTTTGAAGAAGCTGTTTATGTTCCTTACAAACAGCACAAAAGGAAAAGCAACAGCTGCAAAGAAAGGAATCATAACAAAGAACCCTCAGCCATAGAACACACACAGGCATAAGAGTGGCATGAGACATAGAATGTACAGAGCCATCACAGCATCATCACAACATAACAAGATAAGAAAATATACAATAAAACAAGTAGCGCTTGACGAGACGCTATCTGTGGTGGAGTATGCTGCTATGTTGCCATCCCTGGTGAGCTGCTGGGTTGGTCAGGACCTTTACGGCTGGAAGTGAGGTTGGCCTGGATAGACAAAGCTGCAGCTTCCCTCCAAGAAGTTTTGCCTTGGCTCTGCGCTGTTTGGAGCATGTGATCTGTACCACACATGAGCTGCTGCGCACTCACGATGTGTGTAGGGCAGCCGCTCACAAAGGAGCCACCACTGTTGCCCACTCAGATGGAGGTGTGCCAAATGTGTGTTTTGCGGGTGCGCCATGTGAGGGGCTGATCCACAAAGTAGTTACCTACTGTCTTAATTGTACGTATGATATAACTCCCATTGACAGCAATGGGAGTTACACCAGACGTAAAATTAAGACAACACATAACTGCTTTTTGTTTGTGCATCAGCCCATTGCTGTTTTCTCGTGGCCTAAATATCTGACCTACTGTAAAACTGCTGCAGAAGCGCATAGCAGTGGCCAGGGCCGGCCTTTGGTCACATGGCGCTCTAGGCGAAGACAAAATTGGCGACACCCCCAAAAAAATACAAAAATTTTGTTTAGCATTTTACTCATGTGCTTCTGCTTGTGTTTGAAAATTGTGTAATGACAGTAGTAATTCTGCCTCAGGTATTTTTATTTCCTAATGTACCCGCAAATAGCCAATATGTCTTCAGTAGCCCTTTAGATCACTAAGAAACATATGTATTTTACTGGTTATTTTGGAAAAATCATGCTGAAAAATGTGCCATTTTGGCAGGGTTTTTTCAAAAATGTTCTCACGCGGGAGAACCCTCCCCGTACCCACCTGATCACGTTCAGGCTCGCTTGCTGCGCTCCCTCACTACAACTTGCCATGGAGCCTGGGCTGTGGCCCCAGGTATTTTACACACCTAGCAATGCCCCTGTCCTTAGCTTAGGTATGACAATATTTTCATAGACTCAACTTATTTTCTATGGGATTTTGACATTTGTATATACTAAACTTCTTGGTTACAATTTCTATCTCTTAATTGACTCTTGATGTTCTCATCTTGTCAAATTATTTTGCTCTCTGTTATAGTATTCATATATATACATTTTGCTTTGCATATGTAGATTCTCTCGGCATCGGTGTGCCCATAAACTGAAAGTCAGTACTCAACCTCAGGGTCTGTGAAAGGCCTGAGAATCTCAGTCCTTTCGTGGGTCTTTGCCCAAAAATATAAAGGCCTTAAATAGATGCAGCTTGGGGGAGTGGGTGCACCTCTACCTCAATAGACGCAGCTTGGGAGGGTGGGCGCACCTCTGCCTCATTAGACGCTACGTGGGTGGGTGGGTGCACCTCTGCCTCAACAGACACAGCTTGGGTGGGTGTGTGCACCTCTGCCTCAATAGACGCAGCGTGGGTGGGTGGGTGCACCTCTGCCTCAACAGACACAGCTTGGGTGGGTGGGTGCACCTCTGCCTCAATGGACACAGCTTGGGTGGGTGTGTGCACCTCTGCCTCAACAGACGCAGCTTGGGAGGATGGGTGCACCTCTGCCTCAATAGACACAGCTTGGGTAGGTGTGTGCACCTCTGCCTCAATAGATGCAGCTTGGGTGGGTGGTTGCACCTGAGGCACAACAGACACAGTTTGGGTGGGTGGGTGCACCTGAGCCACAACAGTCACAGTTTGGGTGGGTGGGTGCACCTGAGGCACAACAGTGGCAGCTTGGGTGGGTGGTTGCACCTGAGGCACAACAGTCACAGTTTAGGTGGGTGGGTGCACCTCTGCCTCAATAGACGCAGCTTGAGTGGGTGGGTGGGTGCACCTCTGCCACAATAGATTCACCTTTGGTAGGTTCACAAAAACACAAACAAATTTATATTTATATTTTCTGCCAATTAAGACGATGTTCACCAAAGAAAATGTCTATTTTTCAGAGGGAAAAGAGCACTGGCAGGCAGTGGGTGTCGAGAGTGCATGCCGTAGTCCATAGAAGCCGGCATATGGATGATGCTAGTGCCCTGCAAATGATTCTCAAAGCATTTCCTGCGACTATCAATGGAAAACTGCCGAGGAAGAAGGAGCGTGTGGCCCTGGTCGGGCAGCAGGAGATGCACTGTTACTACAGCTGGAACGCCAGACAGCATGTGATGAGGAAGGATGACGTGCAGAGTAAGGGCAGATTTTCATGTTTAAAAGACTATTTTATTCACCAGGTGACTATCAACCTTAGTAAAGAAGGTTGTTGGTGCCAATCTCTTGTTCACAGAACATTTCACCAGGAGGCGTCCGACAAGGGCTCAAATCATGCGATATTTCCAAAAGATGGACCGGACTACGAACCGACCTCTGGTGGACGAGATAATCAAGTCCTGGGAGCCACCAGCGACAAAGGACTGGGGCATGAACGATAAGGCTCTGATCTCAAAGGTGGAAGACCAGCCACGGAAGGGGCTGCACATCACCACTGATGAGAGAAAAGGAAAGACGGTCACCACCACACGGAACTTCCAGAAAGGAGCGACCGTATGCGATTACCATGGCACGGTCCTTCCGGCTGAGGAAGGGAAGCGGAAAATGAAAGAAATGAAAAAGCAGGAGATGGGATACTCGTTCTTCTGTTACGATCACACAGGCAAACAGTGGTGCATAGACGCAAACACCTGGCCTTGTGCTTGCCGACCGTCCTTGGAAACATTTGGACGGTTAATAAACCATTCCAGGAAGACGTGTAATATCAAACCGAACCTGGTGAAGCCGCAGGCCTTTGGGAGCGATCAACTTGTCATTCTTTTCTCTGCTCTGAGAGACATCGCTGCGCAAGAGGAGCTGCTGTTTGACTGTGGTGTGCGCAGAAAGTGCTTTGGGGAGAAGGTGCAGACCTCTTCTGGCCAGACAGATGACTGGAGCCGAAAGTGCTGCGTTATAGGAATGCTGTTCATTATCCACAAAATATTCTCTGCTGGATGGATTCATTCACGCACTAGAACAATATCTAAAGGATTTCCAAAAGAGGAACTCATGAAGCAAATAATAGTCTGACATTTAGCCATTTCGAAAAAGCCTTGTTTTGCGGCCTCCACTTGCTGTCATTTACCCTTACTTTTCCCCCCCAAACTTTTTTGTATATAGTGAATCATGGCTGTGCCACGTTCAGTTTTGATCATAAGGTTACCCATCCCTGAACCCGTGTACATGTATGGGTTGTCATGGTGAACAAACTGTTCATCTGCTATTTTCATGTGCCAATGGGTCGATGGTGGTTCTAAGATTCCACTGTCTACTGTTAGTGCACTGGGCTTACTGCCTCAGGGTGTCGGCAGTTTTTTGAAAACTAGCACACAATGGATGTTGCTATGACGGCATGGGCTAGGGCTTTGTAGTGGTGCAGTGCATTCATAGAAATACCAAACCTTCTAGAAGTTAGAGCCTCAAATGTTGTCAAATATATTTTTAGTTTTTTGTATTTTTGAATAAATTTAATTTTCTATCAGTTGCTGTGGGAGCATTTTTTGGACAATCTACACAAACCATCTCTTGTTCTTTTCAGCAGTTTATCAGCTGTTCAAAACTGCAGGAGTTACGTGATTTGCACTTTTTCGGCCCACCTTTCTAAGCCAAATTCTGAAGGCATGTGATTTGCATGCAATATTGAAGAAATGGCCCACCTGTTAGAAAAAAGTTGAATTCTCACTGAAATTGCAACAGATTTTTTATTTTAAACCCTGTTCTGAAAAGCTGGGAGAATGGCGATTTCAGAACTGGAAACCATTTGTTGATCCCATGCAGAGAACAAAAACTGAAGCGATTTGTTTTGCAGCTTTTTTTTGGCATTTTCTGAAAAAACGCAAAATGTTCACACATTTTTGTAAATTTCAGACACCACCTATGTGCGATTCACAATTTTTTTGTTGTCATTAGATTGCCCATCCTGTTAGAAGAAAAGGAGCCAAAAAAGGCTGTGATTGGCCCAGCCAATCAAAAGTTATAGGCACTATTAGAAGCTGGGCCGCACTCAGGGTGCCGCTCCCATTGACTTCAATGGGAGTGGCACCCACTCCTCACGGACAACAAACATGCACAGTCGGGGGGCCTGTTGATGCCTTTTCCCCCCTTGCCGATTTTGGGAGCAAGCCCTGCCTTCATGAAAATAGTATTTTCCAAAGCCTAATGGCATTGCCAATGCTGGTTTCCCAGTGTTTGCATGCCTTGTGCAGGAGCTGGCCTGAGTGTCCTGAGATGCGCCCGCCTCTTTCTCTGACAGACACCCTCCCCACCCAATGGCAGGGCTCTGCTGTTGTGACAGTGTTTCTGAGCTGGGGCTGTGCAGAGCGGCCCCTCCCCCCCTGCTGGGGGCTGGGGGGGCTCTAGCCCTGTTTCCTGCCCCCTGCTGGGGGTTAGGGGGGGCTCTAGCCCTGTTTCCTGCCCCCTGCTCACCCATCAGCATTGCCCCCCTCTCCTCCCCTCCCCCGCCCCTATTCACAGGGAGCCCCAACTGACCACCCAGCCTGGTAACCTGCAGCCGTTGCCGTGGCACCTCCATGACAACAGCGGAATGTTGGTTGCAGGTTCCATGGCCCAGGTGGCTCAGTGGGGGAGGGGCCCATGGACAAGGCCCCGGCAGCCCTGTGGGAGGAGGCCAAAGAAAGGAGGGCAAACAAGCATTGGCAATGCCACTATTTTTGCAATGCCACTATTCTGGGTTAAAACTTAGAGCGACCAATGCAAATAATCCAACGTTGCGTGCGTTAGGATGTCCTCTTTCTGCATGATGTGCAGGGGTTACCGTGACGGTCTGTGACCCCAGGGTCAAAAAGTAAGAGCACATGATGCGCAGCTAACAGCTTAGACGTGTCTCGCCGAGCTCCTGCGCTCCCGCGCTTTTATCCGGCAAAAATCAGCGTTCAGACGTGACCGGAGGTCCGACCATACTCACCATTGGACAGGCGAAGATATCGGGCATCGACTGCGCGACATGCCGAGTCGCAAAAGGCAAAGCACGTTGTTCAATTTTGCCTCGGAAAAGCCGAGGGGTTCCTCCTCTGGCAGAATCCAAAATGGCGGCCCCCAGGCGCCCGAAGAACGCGCTACACCAGCCACGCCGGAGACATCGGAGGCACCCCCCACGGACCCGGCAGTGCTAGCGGTGAGAGACATGCAACGCTTGCTTGGTGAAATGAGCGGCACTCTCCAGATCCTATCAGAGAGAGTGGAAGCCACATGTGCTAAGACGGTGGCTTTGGAGACGAAGGTTGCCGAGGCAGAAGAAAGAATCAGCGCGCTCGAAGATGAAATTCGCCCGCTGATATCCCAAAATAAAGCGCTGCAATCCCAAGTGAAGGAGCTACATCGGCGCGCTGAAGACCAAGAGGGGAGGGGACGCCGGCATAATGTGCGTATCACGGGTGTCCCAGAGGGGCTGACACTCAGAAAACCAGAACAGCGCATGGAAACAATAATTCGACAGGCCCTCCCTAATGCAAAGTTGTCGGCGATGTATATCATTGAAAGAGCCCATAGACTTTCCCAGCAACAGGCCCCCCCTGGAGCTCCCCCTCGCTCATTGATATGTCGATTGCTGAATTTTAGAGATCGTGACGCCATCTTGGCGGCGGCACGTGAGGCGGGGGAGATCTATTGGGAAGGAAACAAACTTTGCTTTTTCCCCGATTTTACCTTGGAGGTACAGCAAAATCGCAGGAAATTCGCTGAGGTGAAAAAAATGCTTCGTGAGCGTGACGTCAGGTACGCAATGATGTTTCCATCACGCCTACGTGTGCAATACGCTGGCAAGACTCACTTCTTTATTGATCCTTCCCGTGCTGCTGACTTCATCGAACAGAATATTCCACCCCCTGGGGCGAGAACAAATGGCTCCTCCCCGCGCTCACACACCTCTAATGCAGGTACAATACGTATGGACAATAACAGGCGTTCCCCTGGGTCAGAGAATTCCGAGCGGATATGCGATCCTGCATTGGTGCAATTGGCCTCGGAGATTGATTCCTGGGCTGACAAACACCCTCCAAGAGTCCTCCAATCCTCACCTGCAACAAGCGATAACGACTGAGTATGGTGTCGGACCTAAAGTCTTCTGAGCCCAGAAGCAGGAGCCCGGTGCTGTTTCTCCCCCAGGTGGTTGAGGAACGGTAGAGGCTTCTGGCACACTGACATGTTTTATTTTGGTTGTTGGCCAGTTTTTTTAGTTTTGGGACTGCTGGTCTATTTTTTGGGGTGGGCTTGCGTGGGTGGGGGGCTAGGTTGGTTATTAGTTTGTTTATTATGTATGGAACGTGATGATTATTTTTTAAATCAATTGATTTGGATGATATTAAAGTATGTGGCAGCGAGTGGTATTGTGTGTATGGTTTGTATGATAGAAGTTTGGCAGGTAGTCGGGTGGTATATGGTTTTTGTAATAAGTAATGGTATAAAATGGAAATGTGGTGGATGTGAAAGGAAAGGCGTGAGTTGGGACGTGTTAGGGACTATTGAGATCTGGTTGTGGTGCTGTCTGGAATGGCTTATAATTTGGGACTGTTTGGGCATCTTACTTATTCAATATGTTTTAAAATGTTGGAACAAGTGGTTAAAATATGGCTGTAAGTCATTGACTGAGTGTATATATATAAGTCACGAATGGATATGCTCATATTTTTCTTCTTGTCTAACACAGGTGCCTATTTATACGCCCCTCCTGGTTGAAACCCCATTTGATACACTGTTGCCATCCGGCCCTGATAAAAAACTCTGTGCCTTTTACAGTCATTATGACGAGCCAAAAGACAGATGGCTATATATTTGTATGCTTTTTCGGCAGCTGTGGCTTAGACCCCAGGTGTGTTATACGAATGAAGTATATATAAATGCTGTTTTTAATATGCTCTTGGGGTCAGTTGGGCGACCTAAAATCGTACCATCTCCTGTACGAGTTTTTGATGAACATGGTATATATGTGTGGGTGATGAGAGATATGTATGGAATAAGTAGTGTGACTGAGGTATGTGATGATTGGTTGGTGAATGAACTAGTAGGCATTTTATGCCACCTTTATATGTATAGCTATTTGACATTTTTTTCTTGTCTGGCAACGGTGGTAGAGGTGCTGAAATGGGAGGCTGAATGTCTTTTGTTGACTGCCTCTTCAGATGCATTGAGGCCACACTGCTCTGTTGGATGCGGTAAACCCTGTGCACACTATTTGCTGTACCTTTGGGCAGTTGGCTACATAAATGTACATTTTTTGATAATGCCTGCCTTGAAGCTCCTTCAACTCTGCCTCAGCCTCCAGAGATGCCTTGTTAATGAACTGAATGTAATACCTATTTTTAATGTGCTATTGGGGCCCTTCATGCTACCTGGAAACAGTTCCGCCCCTGTAAGATTTATTGACCAATATGATATATTGGAAGGACGTGATTGTAGAGTTTTGAGATTGTTGAGCTGGGACGGATGTGTGGGTTGGCTTATTTTGCCGCATTTTGTGCTACATGTTATTGCTACCTACCATAACAATGGGGGACATTAAATGGTTAAGTTGGAATGTCCGGGGGGCCCTCAGTTATGGGAAGAGGCGCCGGATCTTGGCTTTAGCCAGAAACCTTCAGGTTCACGTGCTATTATTGCAAGAAACCCATCTGGGAGATTCTGACACAGCCTCTTTTGGCAAGCCCTGGGCTGGCTACTCATACCACTCTACCTTCACTAGGGGCTCCCGTGGTGTCAGTATATTGATTCGCAGAGGAGTTGATTTTGGAGTATCCCGGGTGGACTCAGGCTCTGATGGTCGCTACATACTATTATGTGGCCGGCTATGTGGGGTTCAAGTTCAAATTATGAACATATATGGTCCTAACATTGATAGCCCTGAATTTTATAGTGCTACACTTGCTGGGCTCTCTTTTGACCCGCAATCCCTCTTGGTGATAGCTGGAGATCTTAATCTTACACTTAATAATGAACTTGACCGGTCCCGTGACATATCGGGTAGATGCGCGAGGTCGGCCACTTGGCTCAAAACGTATATGTCAGAGAGGGGTCTGCTAGATATATGGCGTGAACAGCATCCAGATGTTAGGTCATACACCTATTACTCTTCTGTCCACGACTCCTGTTCGAGGATAGATTACCTCCTTATTTCGGAAATGCAAAGCTCTCTGGTTCTTGATTCTGGAATTTTAGCCCGAACACTCTCGGACCATGCGCCTATCTGGATGACAATGCGCCTGGGTATACCCCCACTCTCCCCTCCGAGCTGGAGATTCAAACCATTCTCGCTGAAGGATGCAGCCTTTGTAGGTTCTCTTACTGAAGCTATACAGGTCTTCATCCAAACTAATAATCCGGAGGACACATCTATGTCCACCACATGGGAGGCCTTTAAGGTATACGTCAGGGGCATCTGCATGGGGACAGAGGGGGGCATCTTGCGCGCCCTTAGGGCGGAGATTTCCCGTGTTCGTGCCGAAATGGCTGTTCTGACACAAACTGCTGATCACCCCTTTCCCCCACAGGACCTTGCTAAAATCAGGACTCTTACGTCCCGCCTAGAGGCAGCTCTTGACGACGAAATTAATTTTTTGAATTGGCCCAACAGAGTCCGCGCACATGCTATGGGGGAGCGTCCGAGCCGCCTGCTGGCCTCGCTAGCGCGGCCTGAGACCCAGCGTAATGCTGTGATGGCCATCCGGGATGACCAGGGTGATATACGCACTGGAAGAGAGGGCATTGCTGAGGCTGTTCTGAGCTATTTTGCAGGCTTCTATGCGGATAACACTTGCGCCCCGGCTGGGAGTATCTCTAACCTCCTGTCCACTCTCCCTATTCCGACATTAACCCCTGAGGAGACTATACAACTGGACCTCCCGGTTACTACCGAGGAGGTCGGAGCAGCGATAAAAGACATGAAGTCTGGAAAGGCCCCCGGCCCTGATGGCCTGGATGGCTCTTTTTATAAACAATTTTCAACGCTGCTTTGCCCCATGTTGGTACAACTGATTAATGAGTGCATGGCTAAAGGGAACTTCCCTCCATCCATGCTGTCCTCAGTAACCCTTTTGTTGCTTAAACCAGACAAAGACCCTGTGGACTTGGGCAACTACCGCCCTCTAGCGTTGTTAAACCATGATCTAAAGATCTTTGCCAAGGTCCTTGCCAACCGAATACAACCGTTGCTTTCGCGTCTCGTCCACAGGGATCAATGTGGCTTCATCCCGGGACGGTCCACTCGGGACAATTTGCGTCGTGCGTTTTCGCTGCAGATGGGTGGAGACCCCTCCCCTGATGCTTCTTTTTTATCCCTTGATGTGGCTAAGGCCTTTGATTCTCTCCAGTGGGAATTCCTATTCAGTGTTCTCAACAAATTTAGCTTTGGCCCCAAACTTTGTCAAATGGTGCGTCTTCTTTACACTGGCCCTAGTTCTTCTGTACTGGTCAACGGCGAACATACGCCCTCATTCCCAATTCTGAGGGGCACTCGGCAGGGTTGCCCCCTGTCACCCCTGTTATTCGCTCTTGCTGTCGAGCCCCTGGCGGTGATGCTTCGTTCGTCTTTTAGGGACGCAGGCATATTATTCGACGGTACCCCTCATCTGTTATCCCTATATGCAGATGACCTCCTCCTTTTCCTTCATGACCCCTCATCCTCCCTGCGGGATATCCTAGATTCGATTAAGCGCTTCTCCGATCTATCCGGCCTGCACGTTCACCCTGGCAAGTCACTCCTCTTCCCATTACATGCGGGTGACTCCTTCGGAGATGATGTCCTGCAGATACGCGTAGAACGTTCTAAGTTTAAATATTTAGGCATTTGGATATGTAGAAACCCTGTTGTACTCCTAGAAGAAAACGTCCTACGCCTGATTCCGATCCTCCAAAGCAAGATGGAGTGCTGGGCCTCCCTACCCCTCACGCTTGCCGGAAGAGCCGCCCTTGTGAAGATGGTGCTAATCCCGAAGTTATTATATGTTTTCTCCCACACTCCCTGCTGGATCCCTGACTCCTTTTTTAAGCGGTGTGTCTCTCTCGTCACACGCTTTATATGGGGTGGCAAACAACCTCGTGTGGCGATGAAAACGCTCTCTAGAGCGATGACCGCTGGAGGCTTTGAGATTCCAGACATCCGATGGTATTATTATGCGGCTCACCTGTCATATGTGGTTCAATTGTTGATAGAGCCCTCTCCTTCCCCCTACGTAGAGATGGCAAAAAGTACTATTGGAAGATTAACGCCCTCAGCTCTTCCTGGCATTCCGGAGTTGTATCGCACTTTACCAGAGTCCCCGATTAAGACTTCACTATTGATTTGGGCTAGATTTTTGCGGGGTCGAGATGAGTTGACTCCCTACTTGGCTTCGATACCGCTGCGGTCCTCCCCGGTGGCGCATAAGGTGGGTTTTAAGGTTTGCTGGGACGAATGGGAATTGGCTGGGTTTGACGTTCTGGGTTCCCTTGTGGAGAATGAGCAATATAAGTCAAAGGCATCAATCCTGGGTTCCTTGGGTAGGTCCCCCGCGAAAGCATTCCAGGTTCTGCAACTGATGGCAGCGGTTAGACATAGGTGGGGGATGCACCCGGCTCTCCTCACTGATTCCCCAGCCCTGGGAATGCTTTGGGAGCTCAGGGATGGTGACCACTTGGTCTCTAACCTATACTCTCGTATCCGAGACATAGAATCTCGCTCCCCAATTGCTGCTAAAGCAAAATGGGAGAGTGACCTGCGGGAAGACATCTCTGAGGTCGACTGGGCCAGGGCCTGTCACCACACCTCTAAGGTGGGCATCTCCTCTAGATTTCGCCTTATCCAATATAAATACCTTTCCCGGATGTATATGACCCCAGTCAGGATCAATAAATTTGCTCCTGAGGTCTCCCCCACCTGTAAGTTGTGCTCTACATCTGATGCTACGTTTTTCCATCTAATTTGGGATTGCCCTGTCATTGAGAGCTACTGGAGGCGTGTAATTGGGGAGCTGGCGGAGATCGTGGGATATGAGTTACCATTTGAACCTAAAATGGTGTTCCTGGGATTCCTTTCATCTGTTATTAGAGATGATCGTGGATTTGTATCTATAGCATTACTCCTAGCTAAGAGGGAACTCTCTCTGCACTGGATGAGGCCCACTTCCCCAACAATACACGGATGGATGCGTGCTATGGCTATGTGTCAGGAAACTGAGAGCAGATTTGACATGATCTTCCCCCGCGCCTCTATTCCTAGGAATCTGTGGGAGAAGTTCACCTCCTATCTTCTTCACAAATCGGCTCCTGTAGATTCCCCGCAAGCTATATTAACCCCTCCCCACACTTCTTGAGATGTAAGCCATAAGACAGGCTCAGGTGTTGTCCTGAGGAGACGCATGCCTTCCCCCCTCTATTTAAGAAGAGCTTTGTAATGAATGATTTTTATGCTGGAATCCCTATCCCTCTATCTCTTTCTCTGGCTGTCTCTTTTATGTCTGACCGCCATGACACATGTTTGTATTTTGTTGCACATGAATCAATTTTGTAATGATTAATTTTTTATATTGGAAGCATGTTATTGTAATTAAGTTGAAATTGAATGGGTTTGTGGGGATGATGGGAATGATTGTTGAGGTGATGTAGTATGTTAGATTGTATGGGATATGTGTGGATTGATTTGAATATGATTATTGATATTATTGTGATGTAATTATGAATTTGGAAAGGTTTTTTAGTTATGTTTTCTTGTTGTGACATGGATAAATTGTCAGATATTTGTGTAACATGATATCATATTTATGAGTTTATGAACTGTGATACACAATCCTTTTCTGAAATGTCGGTTATTATTCTTGTATTTTTTATAAAAACCAATAAAAACATTTAAAAAAAAAAAAAGTGACCCCTGCGGTAACCAAGGTTGACACCCTGGGTAATTGTAACCCAGCGGGCGAAACCCAGGTGTGGGCACCATCCAACCCCCTGGGGGGTTGGGGCGCTTCGAACAGACCCGGGACCAAAGACGCCGGCGCCGAAGACTTAGGGGTTGCCTCCTGACTAGCAAGATCCAGAGACCTAGTCACTGGCGCAGCCCACGAAGACAAAGAGGGAGGAAGACATCTGAGAAGCTCCTGGAGCTTCTGCCCTACCTGCTCAACAGACAGGACTGTATCACTGGGTGAAGCAGGGGTAGGAGATGCCTGTGTGGACGAAGGATCGACGCATGGGGGTCGAGGCCCCGACCCCCGAGATCTCTTGGAAGAATGATGGGGACGGCGTCGATCCTCGGGGCCCCTCGACGTCGAGCGCCGACGTCGAGGAGAACGGGAGCGGCCATGCCGAGAGACGGAGGTGGACACCGAGGATCCCGAGTGCCGCGACTCCCGGACCCTCGTGCGAGAAGTGGAGGTCGAAGCATGATGGACACTCGTCGAGGGACGACGCCGCTCCACCG
>JAVSBW010100325.1:0-12568 GCA_033118305.1 Desmognathus campi
CCAGGTGGTTAGAGCTTCCAGTAGTGAAGATGCAAAATGTTTTCCCGGTGTGTCTAGCATTGCTAGTAGTCTGTAGTTCTTCGGTTGGAGTGGATCGCCCTTTTTTAAGATGGGAACAAGTATTGATCCTCTCCATGAATCAGGTATGGTGTAGTTGGAAAAGGCATGATTCAGGACTGGTTGAATAAAGTGAGTCCATAATTCTGGGAAAAGTTTAAGGCAACAAGGTGGAATCCCATCAGGGCCGGAGGCCCGAGATGGGTTGAGTTTGTTTATAAGACTTAATGTTTTCTTGTGAGTGGAGATAGACGAAATTAATGTGGATTCGCCCTCGATGTAAGTATGCTCTATAGTAAGGCTATGAAATAAATCAGAGATGTGCCTCCTCCACATCGCTTTGGGAATATAAGTGGTGGGTCTAACTGTATTATTGTCACAAAGTAGGTTATTTAATAATCCCCAGAATTTTTTGATATCGCATTCAGTCAGAGATTGTTCAATGCTGTTAGCATTTCTTAATTCATGGTCTTTTTTCTTCCGCTTTAGCATTTTTTTATAAGCTTTTTTTTGATTTGTATGCAATGGATTGGTTTGAGGAGATGATTTCCACAACTGTCTTCTCATGCGTTTGCAATCATTATCAAACCACTCAGTCTCGCTATTATTGACTGTGCAATGAAGGCTACTTGTGGGGGTGTATTCTAAAGCTTCACGTACTCGTGGCATCGTGAGATTATAGAATTCAATCGGACTCTCCGTGGATAGTTTTTTTTTTTAAAAATTTGTTTATTAAAAGGTTTTTCAATATGCCATTACATTAATCATATAATATACTTTTCTTATTTCCATTATAACATGTCACTCAAATATTCCCAATATACATAATTTCACCTACATAAACATTCAATCTTCAAATTATACATTTACATTCTTTAAACACTTTCAACAAACAAACAGTTATTTTTCCCTTTAAAATTAACCAAACAATAAAGCCATGAGATCTTACTCGAGGGAGGGGGCAGGTGCTTTTTAGTACATTTTTTAAAAATATGATAACGGGGTATATATGCTGAGATCTATGAACAGTGGAACATTAACATATGGCTATGACTTGCCAAGTAAGGTTATAGTTTGTGGTTGGTATTTAGGATAAATACTTGTTGCTAAATGTCATTTTATGTTGGAGATTGCGTGTACCAATAGTTCAATATAGGGGCCCAAAAATCTCTCGGTGCACATGCTGGTGTAACCATGTTCCAATACGTTGTTTCAGTCTCATAATGTTTCCACAGCATGTTATTAAGATGTTTCATTTTAGGAACATTTTTGGACATCCATTTCTCGGCTATTGTTTTTTTTGTAGCCATTGCTATCATATTAAATAATCGTTTTTGTAGACCAGACAGACTGACGTTCATGCCTAATAACCATATCTTAGGATCAAGTACCAATTCACATTGCAATATTTTCATAGTTTCAGTCATCACTTCAAACCAATATCTCTGCATTTTTGGGCAAGACCATATCAAATGATAAAAATCAGCTTCTACACATGTACATTTGGGACATCTAGGATCCCTGTCTGTATAATAACATGCAAGTTTTGATGGAGAATAATACATTCTATGTAGAACCTTAAATTGGACCAGTTTATATCTATAATTAGATGCGATTTCCTTTATTTGTTTTCTGGCTAATAACCATTCTTCTTCTTGTATTAATTCACCAATGTCCGCCTCCCATTTACCTTTTAATTTGTCCCAATATGCAGGGATCGGTCTAGAAGTCGTTGCATATATTTCAGAGACTTTGACACTATTGTCAGTTTCTTGACAGATCAGTTTCACTACAGGGTCATCGGGAGGAAGAAAAGGGTAATCCAATAACCATTTTTTACATGATTCTTTGAATCTTATATACATAAAAAAATCGCACCCCTGAAAAGCAGCATGTTGTTCCAACTCATATTGTGCTTTAAACCAGTCATCAACAAATAAATCTTTAACCTTTTTTAATCCTGCCCTTTCTAAATATCTAAGCCATCTAGGTTCGTTATTCAAAGAAAGTTGAGGTATCCATCTTATATCAACATCCCTAGCCACTTGGACTGGGGTCGTTACCCATTTTTTTGTTCTTCTCAATGCATTCTTTGAACAATTAACCACACTTCCCTTATATGGTCTCACATTCACATCTTCTTTTAAAGCCTGTTCTCTGAGATCTTTACCTTCAATAAGTGCCCTTTCTGCCCATTTATGTGGGCGTATGTCCTGAGTGTTAAACCATCTAGCTACGAAAAAAGACTGAGCAGCATCATAATATCGTTCTAAGTCTGGTAATGCCAGTCCACCCTCGATGAGGGGTTGTACCAGTACATCATATGAAACTCTAGGTTGTTTACCAGCCCATACAATTTGTAACGTGTGTGTACGTAGTGTAGTAAAAAATCTCACAGGAGGAATCACAGGCGTATTAAGAAAAACATATAAACATTTAGGTAAAACTATCATTTTTACTAGCCCTATTCTACCTGCAAGGTCTATCGGGACATTTCTCCATCGTTCTGCTAGTGCCCCTATTTCCTCTAATAGTCGAATATAATTTTTGACATATAGCTGTTTTTTATCCCTAGCATAATATATACCAAGATATTTAAAACTAGTAGTTTCAAAAGTAAGTGGACAATTTAAATCAGGAGCCCATGTCGTATCATTTAAGGGAATCACCAATGATTTTTTCCAGTTAATACATATACCAGATACCAAACTAAAATTCTCAATTTCTTCTAACAGATGTGGCACGTGTACGCTTGGGTCTTGTACATAAACCAAAATGTCATCTGCATACAACGACACAGTTATTCTGGCTTCTGGTAGTACTATTCCCATATTAATATGACGTTGTCGAAGTTTACAGGCAAACGGCTCTATCGCCAGGGCAAATAACAGGGGGGATAGTGGGCATCCTTGTCGCACGCCCTTTTCAATAGGAAAATAGTCCGAATAGACACTGTTTATTAATATTCTAGCTTTAGGTTTTGTATATACCGTTTTAATCATTTTAATGAACTGTGATCCCAAACCCATATTTGCAAGCGTAGTCAATAAGTATGTCCAATTAACAGTATCAAACGCTTTTTGGAAATCCAGTGAGGCGACCACAGTGTCCTGGGTATCCTGCACTGCATCCGATATAGCAAATAATAATCTTAGGTTATCAGAAGTGGCTCTACCATGTACAAATCCGGCTTGATCTGGGAGTGTTAAAAATGGCATAATATACATCAGTCTGTTGGCAATAACTTTAGTTAAAATTTTCATATCAGTGTTTAGCATAGAGAGTGGCCTATAAGAATCTAGATCTTCTGGTACCTTACCGGGTTTTAATAATGATATGATAAGAGCATCTCTGGTTGTATCAGGCAATTCCCCGATTTCAAAAGCATTAAGATATATGTCTCTCAAATATGGCGCAAGGAAGTTACAGTGTGCTTTATAGAATTCGGCTCCAAGACCGTCAGGACCAGGGGCTTTACCAACTTGCAGTCCTTTTATAGCTATTATAATTTCTTCGCTAGTAATCGGTTCATTTAATAATTTCCTATCTATATCTGAGGCCCAGGCCAGTCGTATATCATTAAGATAATCTGCTGCATCCTCAGGTAATATTTCGGTTTCGTTTCTATACACCTCTTCATAATAGTTTGTAAATTCTGTCAGTATTGAAGCCGTGTCTTTCAAAACACTGCCATGGTTATCATTTAGCTGCGTTATTGTAGGTGGTGAGGTGTATTGTCTAACTAGTCTAGCAAGATATCTGCCTGGCCTAGAACCTTCACTGTATCTCCTGGCATTTTGTTCTTTATACAAATAATCCAATTCTCTTTTCGCTACAGTATCATAGTCTAGTAGCAACTTAGTATATAAAATCCTGTCTTGAGCCGAATCGTCATTTGTCATTCTACTTGTAACTTCATCAAGCTTCTTTTCCAATACTTCAAGTTCTTTCCTAATAGCTTTCAAAATACTACCTTCTAGTGCCATCGCTCTACCTCTCATAACACATTTACACGCTTCCCAAAGAGTTGCGCTAGATTCTACCGACCCTTCATTGTGTTCAAAATAATCTGTCAGTGCTTTCGTCATTTCAGTCCTGTATACCAAATCATTATAAGCTCTAGGTTTATTTCTCCATATATAAGTGTTGCCAAATGCAGTTCTTAGTTTACATTCCAACATAACTGGTGAGTGATCTGACCACGTGCGTGGAAAGATAATCACATCTGAGACACAGCCATATAATCTGCTATCAACTAAATACCCATCCAATCTAGTGTGTAAATCATGCACTGTAGTATAATGTGTATAACCTCTTACGCCTGGGTGCCACAGCCGCCATGCATCCACCATATCATATATTCCCATCTGTTCTATCCAACATCGTGCAGCCTTAGGAGTAGCTCTGTTTGTCCCTTTAGATCTATCTACCTTGTCATCGAACGTAGTGTTAAAATCTCCACCTATACACCAATGGTAAGCAGGAAAACCCATACATTGCATAAGGACAGTGGTTACATATTCTGGATCATCAATATTTGGGGCATAAATATTACAAAAGAGTATATTTGTGCCATTTATTTCGCCCGCCAACAGTATCCATCTGCCCCCAGTGTCGGCTCGCATTGCATGTAGTCGAAAGGGGAGGTGTTTACGTGTAAGAATAATAACACCTCTAGCATATTTAGAATACGCAGCACCTCCTCTGGGACCAGACCATCTAGGTAACATTTTATCATGTACGTCTTTCAAAAGATGCGTTTCCTGTAACATCAATACGTCTATATTCTGGCGTTCTGCATATCTCCCTATTTTCCTAATTTTCATGGGGCAATTCAAGCCTCTCACATTCCATGTCATTATTCTCATCTTCTCAGCGTTCCTATTACACATAATAATACATGCTCATAAAAGCTTCCCCGGATCAAAAATTCTTATGTCCCTGTAATTAGTACACCTCTCTCCACCTCTCTCCCATAGTCCATGGCTAAAAAAATAACTATCTACATCAAAAAAAAACAAAAATCCTTTTCCCTCCCACACTAGACATTTCCCCAACTTACATCCAGTGAATCCCTCTATTTCTAATACACACACACCAATAATTATTCTAAAAAAAAAACCCCACATTAAAAAAAAATAACACTCATACATAACAAAAGCAATCGCTTAAGGGGGGAGGCCGTCGCGGCTGCAGCAGGTTTTACATATCTAGTGTACACTGTCTACATGTAGCCAGCAAAGTGGGCCGCTATCACCTTTCAACCCGAATTACTTAAAGTTAGGGGCCCTACCGTTATTGTAACATTTCAACTATAATACTGTCACATTTTCAAGAGCCTCCTGTAGCCACAGATGATCTGTCTTCCTCCGTCATGTCGTTTACAGGCAAGGAACCTTCCCCATTTTGTCCTCTGTGTCTGACAGTAGCCCTTGAAGGTCTCGATGGTCTACGCTGCATATCTCCAACATTGTCCAATATAAATGACTCGGCAGCTGATGGACTGTCAAAAAACCAGGCTTTTTCATTGAATACTACACGTAGCTTCGCTGGATACATCATTGAGTATGGTATACCTTTACTTCGTAACGTATCTTTAACGTCCAGGAAAGCTCGTCTAGCAGTCTGCACAGCCATTGTAAAATCAGGGTAGATCGAGATCCTGGAGCCGTGATATCTCAAATCACCTTTCTCACGTGCAAGCTTTAGAACAGTGTCTCGGTCTCTATAATTAAGAAGCCGCAGGATAACCGGGCGAGGGGGAGCCCCCACCGGGGGTTTAGTAGCAGGAGTTCTATGAGCTCTTTCAACCACAAACATATTAGAAAGACCTTCCGTACCAAGTAGGTCACGCAACATAGTTTCCATAAGTGGTTCAAGGGGTCTAGCTGTATGAGATTCCTCAAGCCCAAGTATCCGAACGTTATTTCTTCTCGACCTCGCTTCCAGGTCATCCTGCTTGTTTTTCATACTCACAATAGAGGTTTCAGCTAAACGTAGTCTTGTAGTGAGATCAGCAACAGCACTCTCAGTATCTCCCAGCCTCTGCTCAGTTTGTTGTGTTTTTGTTTTTAAGGAGTCCACCGCTGTCTGCAATCCAGTGAGGCAAGTTCCATGCGTATCAAGCTTATCGTTTATCTGAGCAATCCCCTTTTGGAGCTCTGCAAACATATTCCGCACAGTGTCAGACAGTGTGGTTTCCTCCATGGGCACCGTTGTTTTGGGAGTGGCACCTAGTTCCCCGGATACTTTAAATTTCTCCAATGTAGATTGTTTTAGTGCATCTTTTTTCGGCGCCATATTTAAATGAGAAAAGAAAGCTGTAGTTTGCAATTGAACAAAAGAAAAATGGCGTCTGACACGTGTTACACTTCCTATGATTCGTGTCCACGTCAGGCGTCAGGCACGTGCTCCTAGCATCTATCGCCAAGATCCAATAACATTACTGGGCACATGCAATCAGCTGTCTGCATATCATTCCTTTGTTAGAGATGCCGCCATTTTGTTCGCCACAGTACACTTCGTCTATACATAAATAAAGACGATATTATGTTCATATAGGGCCACTTCTTTTCACTCAAAAATAAAATCCAATAATATAGGGGGAGAGATGCCTTTTATGCCGCAGTTACGATGTTTTCAATAAGGTTCCGACTCCGGCATTTAGTTTTGTATTGAAGTGGGAGAGGGAGGGGGGGTCACGGGGAGGGCCCAGATCTCAAGTACCCTGCCATCCAGGGCTACGACGGTTTTTAACATCCCAAGGGGGCGCGGGGGGAGCAGGATTGATTCAGCCCGCTCCCGCCCGACGACGCCGCAGACAACGCGGCACCCAGGAACCCAAGAGCCCCACCCCGCGCGGGCCAGCGACGAACGCGAGTCCTACGACTCGAGCCCACCGTCAGCCCCCACAGGAATACGACCCCCAGGGCCACCGGATCACCCTCGAGACTCAAGCAAATTATATCAGCCCTTGGATGGGTCCCCGCTCCTGCTTCCCCTCACCTCATCCGTCCGCCATTTTGGAGGCTTCTCACACCGAGAGCCAAAAGAGCCTTAATGCATCATTATTCACGTTGAAAATCACATCTTCTTATTCAGCAGTCCGTCAGGAGTCAGAAAATACGGGTTGCGTGCTGAAGCCGCCACATCCTCCGCGGCGATGCAGACAGATCGAATCGCCGCCGCGAGAGCCTCACAGGAAGGCGGCCATCTTGTCCGCCGTCGCCACGCCCCCATCCATCTTCTTCAGGTGTTTCAATGGATCCCGAAAAGGTACAAGCCATCTTGCAGTGGCCATCACCTACAACTGTAAAACAAATACAACGCTTCCTGGGTGTAGCCAATTTTTACAGACAGTTCATTGAAGGCTTTTCCAAAATCGTGACCCCAATCACAGCTCTGTTACAAAAGAACGGTTTCCTTGGTTGGAGTCATCAGGCTGAAGAGGCCTTCCAGTTATTAAAGAGAACATTCAGCACCGCTCCGGTGTTGCGCCACCCAGATAATGCACTACCATTTATAGTCGAAACTGATGCCTCCCTGTCTGCCATAGGAGCGGTATTAATACAACAAAACCCTGAGACCAGTCAAGAACATCCGGTAGCCTTCATATCAAAAAAACTGAGTCCCACTGAACAACGGTACTCAGTTATCGAACGAGAGTTAATGGCTATAAGAGAAGCTTGTGTCCAATGGAGACAGTATCTACTAGGAGCTAGGCATCAAGTAGAGATCAGAACAGATCACAAAAATTTGCAATTGTTAGAGAATGCTGACTGTAGAAACAGTCGTCAAGCCCGCTGGGCATTTTTCTTTGCAGAGTACGACTTCCGCATTACTTACATCCCTGGAACAAAGAATGTGGTCGCTGACGCCCTGTCCAGAATATATCAGCCAGACCCCGTTGAGGAACAAGTCACCGGTCCCATTCTGGCAGGAAAAAGGATAATCTACACAGTATTTCAAGAACAAGTCCGGGAAGCCACCATGAAAGATCAAGAAATATTCAATCGAGTTCAGGCAGAACCAACCTCTTACACAGTTCAGGATGGGTTGATATATAAGAACAAGGCCTTATACCTTCCAATCCAATTTCGAGAGATAGCACTCGAACAATTCCATGATGCACCAACGGCAGGACATAAAGGTATCAAAGGAACCACAGAACTCATCACGCGTTGCTTTTGGTGGGCATCCCTGCCAACGGATGTTCAAGAACATGTTCGCAAATGCCCCATCTGCGCACAAATGAAAGACAGTAACCAGAGGCCGGCGGGTCTTTTACAGCCACTGGAAATACCAGACAGACCCTGGCAACATATAGCCACTGATTTTATCACATGCCTCCCACGTTCGGAGAATTGCACTGTAATCATGGTCACAATAGATTCTTTTTCCAAAATGATACATCTGACAGCATTAGAGCGACTTCCTACAGCCAGTGAACTAGCTAACATCTTTATAAGAGATATCTATAGATTACACGGGTTACCCGATAAAATAGTATCAGACCGCGGGCCACAGTACACTGCCCATTTTTGGGATCACCTTTGTAAACAACTAGCTATCCATAGAGCATTATCGTCAGGGTACAGACCTCAGACCAATGGTCAAACAGAAAGGGTGAATCGCACTATAGAGGTATTCTTGAGATGTTACACGTCTCTTGCCCAGGACAATTGGGTCCAATTGTTACCAATAGCGGAATTCACCTATAACAATTCAGTGCATTCCTCTACAGGCTATTCCCCTTTTTACCTATCGACCGGTACACATCCTTGTGCTATTCCTCAAGTGGCACAATTCAGACAAAAAGTACCAGCAGTAGACGATAGAATACGTCTATTACAACAAGCACATAATAGAGCTCATGTTCAGTTACAGAAAGCCAAACTACATATGAAAACTGTAGCTGATAGAAAACGGAGAGTGGCTCCAGACTATCAGGTGGGACAAAGAGTATGGCTATCCTCCCGTAATATGCCCATTACCTTTGGTTCCGCGAAGTTGGCACCACGTTTTTATGGCCCTTTTCGCATCTTACAGAAGATAGGTACACATGCGGTTCGTTTACAGCTTCCCTGTTCTTGGAAGGTCCACCCAGTTTTCCACGTGGTATTCATTAAACCGTACATAGCATGCCCCCATCGCTACAAGCATACTCCTCCACCTCCTGTGTCAGGGGATGATGTTTTTGAGGTTGCACAAATTTTGGACGCCAGAATCAGGGGCAGAGGCATTCAATATCTGGTTGCATGGAAGGGGTTTGGTCCTCAGGACCATACGTGGGTGTCCGCACGTAACTTGAACGCTCCTCGTTTGTTGCGTGCCTTCTATCGCCTTCATCCTACTAAGCCGGGTGCCCCCGGGAGGGGTCATAGTGTAACGCGGCTGGTGTCCGCCGACCCTCCGCCGCCTGTCACTCCTACTCTTGGCACCCGCACGACTCCTGGTATTTCCGGATTGCCTGATGGTGGTCATCCTGGTACTTCGGGACGTCAGGACATTAGGGGTCCAGTTACGCGCTCGCGCGTATCACATCTTACCTGCAGCTTACAGCGCTCCTCACCCGATAACGAGACCTCCTTCAGTTATTATAGACAGCAGTCTGTACATCATATACGAGAAGCCTTCGTCAACGCCGTAGTCCATAGGGGGGTAGCTATCGCTCATTGGGCTCGGATTCGCGGCGGCCATGTTGGATGGGGAATGAAACTCAGTAGGGTTCCGGCTCCGTACGCTAACCAACCCATTCCAACATGGCCGCTGGGGACACATGATCCGGCAACCAATTAGATAGGGTATTTAAGAGGCGGTTACTATGATTCATTGCGTTTCAACGCTCCGGTGTTCGTGGGTTCTACTTCACCGTCCTTGCCGTACTCTTCTGCTGGTTGAGTCCTGGTATTCTGCCTTAGCCTCCTGTTGCTGCACTTCAGTATACTGCGTCCTTCTGAATTCAGGGAGTATCCTGGTGCTCTCATCTGGCCTTCTTGCAGTGTGTTGTTTACTCCTTACAACTGGCCTTCTTGCAGTGTGTTGTTTACTCCTTACAACTGGCATACATTTATGACAACTACAGTACTCTATTGTGAACAAGATTCCAGTGCCATACAAGGGTTTTTTCTTCCTGTTTTAGGTTTTTCCCTTGTAACTGCTGTTAGTCCTTTGAGGCCAGCCCTGAATTTATTCAGTTCTGGCTACAGGGGAAGAACGGCCATATCTGCGGTCCAAGAAGAAGACTCTACCAATCCGTCCTGCCATTGACAGATTGAAACGCCTCAAACAAGAGTCTTCACAGACCGCAGATATGGCCCAGTTCCAGGATATGGTAGACGCAATCAATACCCTAACAATACAAGTACAGACCTTAACACAAGAAAACGCCAACCTTCGACAAGTTGTGAACTCTAGAAATCTTGATTTACCCTTAGCGGGTACAGTAGTCAAGTTTGACGGAAACCCCAGCAAACTAAAGGAATTTCTGGATATGTGCATGATTCATTTCACATTTAAACCACAGCTATTTCCGACTGATAAGACCAAGGTTGGGTTTATCATAAGTCATCTTTCTGGTAACGCCTTATCTTGGGCTGTTCCTTTAGTAACCACAGACAGCCCGCTTCTTCTTAATGAAGGTCTCTTTACCCAAGCATTAAAAACTATGTTCCAACAAACTGATGCAAAAAACTCTGCTGAAGATACATTGTTAGACTTCCGACAGGGCTCCATGGACCTCCTGACCTATGTGATGAAGTTCAAGGCCTTGGCGGCTGAAGCGGCCTGGGCTGAAGATGTTCAATTTGCTTTGATCAAAAAGGGACTAAGAGAAGATCTGAAAGATGAATTAGCTCGGGTAGCTAGACCAGCAACTTTCGATCAGCTCATTACTCTCCTTCTACAAATCGACCATCGTGCTAGTGAACGCAGGACAGAGAGGCGTAAAGATAAGACATGGTCCCGATCTTTCGACACCCGTACGCCTACCAATCATCCTAAAACCGACAAAGTAGGAGAAGAACCAATGCAAATAGGGGTAGCCCGGGGCCCAATATCCGAGGAGGAAAGACGTAGACGACGTGCATTTGGCTTATGTCTGTACTGCGGAGAGAAGGGGCACATCCTGAGAGACTGTCCAATAAAACCACCTAGAAAGTCGGAAAACTAAAGCGCTTGTTTCTGAAAGGGGAGGACGAGACAGGCGGAAAGAAACCACTTCCCACATTACCTACATGTCAAAGCCCTGCAGACTCCACCCTGATCCTGGTCCAGACCAAACTAGCTTATGGAAACCATAACTATGAGACCTCAGCCCTCATTGATTGTGGAGCCTGCGGGGTATTCATGGATATCAACTGGGCTAAACAGCACGAAATCCCTTCAGTGGCCAAAGATTCCGTACAGCCTATGGAATCGGTGGACGGTTCTGCACTATCCTCAGGACCTGTTTGCCAGCAAACACCTCTTGTGTCCTTATTGATTGGTAAACACCATGAAACCATTACTTTGGATCTCATAGCGTCACCAAGGTTTCCGATAATATTGGGTATGCCATGGCTCAGGAGACATAATCCGTATATTAACTGGTCGGCTTCCACGCTTTTTTTAGGTTCTGAATTCTGCCGTAATCAATGCCTGGACCCTGATAGCCCATGGGTCATGCCGCAACCAGTGACCTGTATGTCTCATATGGTAGCCACACTAGAGAAAGTACCAAAGGCATACCATGTAATGGAAAAATTGTTTACAATACCTGAGATCAAGGAACTACCACCTCATCGGGAAGTAGATTGCAGAATCGACCTTGTACCCAAGGCAGTAGTGCCATTCGGAAGGATGTATTCCCTTTCAGAACATGAAAAAGAAGTGCTAAAGAAATATTTAGATGAAAACCTACGTAACGGCTTGATAACTCACTCCCGCTCTTCCGCAGGAGCATCTTTGTTCTTTGTACAGAAGAAAACAGGTGACCTTAGACCATGCATCGATTACCGTGGGCTGAACAAAGTAACTGTAAAGGACCGTTACCCTCTCCCTCTGATTAAGGATATTCTGGATTCCGTTAAAAATGCCTCTATTTTTACCAAGATTGACCTCAAAAACGCCTATCATTTGCTACGCATAGCTGAAGGAGACGAATGGCAGACGGCCTTCAGAACACCGTTTGGTCATTATGAATATCGAGTAATGCCTTTTGGTTTGTCCAACACTCCTTCAGTATTCCAACGTTTCATTGACCAAATATTTTCCGACATCCTACAGTCATATGTAGTGGTCTATCTAGATGACATTCTAGTCTATTCCAGGTCATTAGAAGAACACCAACAACATGTATTGAGTGTATTGAGACGTCTCCAAGACAATCAACTGTATGCTAGACCTGATAAATGTTGTTTTCATCAAGAACAAGTAGAATACCTTGGTTTCATATTATCTTCTTCAGGTGTTTCAATGGATCCCGAAAAGGTACAAGCCATCTTGCAGTGGCCATCACCTACAACTGTAAAAC